>JAWQFY010000098.1:0-59044 GCA_037055185.1 Capillidium rhysosporum
AATGATGAGAATGATCATTAAGTCAGCGACTTATAAAGTCGCTGAGTGACGGAACGTCACATTACTACTACTTAAATAATTTTTTACTTATAGCTAGATTAATAATATACTTAAAAGTTAACTTAAAAAATATATTTTACTAAATTTAAATAAAAAAGTTTTAAAAATATTTTATTACTTTTTATTATTACTATAAAATTTTTTAATATAATATAATAATATTTGAATTAAAAAATATACTAAGTATATTTTAATATATAATAAACTTAGTTCTTAGCTTATATAAATATAAGTTTTATATAGTATATTTTAATATTTTTAAAAATTAAAAAAAAGTATATTAAATAATTATAACTAATTATAAAAAAAATTAATAAGGCTAACATTTACTTAAAGTTGAAAAAAGTATAATTTTTAGAAAATATTGTGATATCACAAGCTTTATCTCTTAGCTCATCTAACTGAGCCTCACTGATATCCATTTTTTATATATATATTTTTCCTTTTTTTCTAAAAATAACAAATACTAATTTTATTTTATTAAGTACTACTTAGTATAAAATAATTTATAATCATACTTTTACTAAGTATTACTCAGTAAAACTAATTTATAATTACTTATTACTAAGTACCAACTTTAGTATAAGCTGATTTATAATTATACTTTTACTAAGCATTACTTAGCATAATGATTTATAATTAGAGATAAAACTTAGTATAGCTTAGTTATACTTAGCAACTAATGGAAAATTATATAAAAAGGACAGAAAAGTAAGGTTAAAGCTTTGCTTGATATTTTAAATATAACTTTATACAATAAATAACTTTCTATTAATCTTCTTTTACTAGCTTTATTAACTTCATATTAGAGTTCTTTACCAAAATATTAGGACTCTCACCTGAAATTATAGGTTATTTATCCTGTCTCCTGTTTTTATCCTATATGAACTAGTCTGTTTATCTAATATATAGACGGTTAGGCCTAGGGTTATTTAATTACGTAAGTATTCATTATGCTTAGACCAAATTTCTTCACCAGTGGAATTAACTACTATTACCACCCTTTACTTGGCATTACATTATATCAAGCTAACCTTCTGACTTGGTTTCCTTACTTTTGTACTGGACTACTTACTTTATCTATAAATTATTTTAATCCAGTACACTTATGATCTTTCTCTTCTTTTTAACAGTTTATTGAACTATTAATCAAATATTTACACTAATACTAATTATACTTCTAGTAATTAAAAGTATAGCTTATCTTATCTTATTACCTTTTAAAAAGAAAAAGGAATTAAGTTCACTTAAATTTGAGTTACCAACTACTTCCTTATCAACTATAGCACCAACAATAGTAAATAATCATAATTATTTTTCTACTACTGTCTTTTCAGCTTTTTTTCAACCAACATCTACTTAAAATACACTTCCCTTGAGTACTTTTAGTTTAATAAATATACCAAATAAGGAAATTTAAAAAGCATTTCATTTAATCAAAAACTGTAATTAGGATTTTCAAGCTACATTTTATGACAATTTTAAATCATCAAAAAGTAAAACAACTTCACAATTAGTTAAACAACTTTTACCAAACCTTCAATCATGGGTAAATTACTAACTAAATAGAGATAATAGCTTATTTAACTTTGAAAAATTTCAACAAACAATTTAAAATTATCTTAAATCTGTTACCTATCAACATAAAATAGCTTTATAGTTAGGATCTATCTAACAAGCATTACTATTTATCTCTAAATATACTAAAAAGTTTATTGAAGTTTATAAACAGTTAAACCCAGATAAAACAACTGCAAATACCTTCTTTATTTATAGTCTAAATGCTGGTGAGTTTTATTGAACATTAGCTATTCAAAATTTCTCAGGCACTGCTATGAAATTTATTATAAATGTAGTACAACTTTCTAAGTCCCCATGTTTTCTTAAAATAGATACTTTTAATAAAGCTACAAGTTCTCACCTATATAATACTTGAAGCCAAAAAAAGAAATCTATAGAATCTACCACTAAATTTACTCTAAATAAAGGTATAACTTCTTCTTATCTTTATACTTCCTCTTTTAAGTTTCTACATATAATAATCAATATAGCCTTAATAATTAAAAAAAAGGAACTTAAGCTGAAAGTATTAATAGATACTGGATCCACAGATAAACTTATTTCTAAACAGTTTGCTAACTACTTAAGATTAAAAGCAACAAAAAGAAATACATTATTTATTGCAAATAGCAAAACAATTGATTTCTTTACAACAACAATGCCAATTAAGTTTTAACTAAATAATCAAATATACAATATCTAACTACAAATAGTCCAAGATTTAGTTTATCTTCTTGTATTAGGAATGTTTTGGTAGAAACAATATTCTCCTTACATAAATTTACAAAATGGAAAAATAAAACTACATCCTAAACAGCAACCATCTATCACTTTAGAACTTTAACCTGAAACTTTTATATAACCATTAATTAGTATAATAGCCCAATCTGAAGAATCTCAACAAACTATTCCAAACTGTTTGCTTTTTTACTTTGACTTATTTGATGGTAAAAAGCACCAAAATTTACCAGCCTATTCTAAGTTTGACTTTAAATTTAATTTTATTGAAGGTACAGAACTTTCTTGCAACCAACTAATATATATAATAAATCCAAAAACTTGTTATACTTTAGAAAAATATATAAAAGACATGTTGAAAAAGAAATGGTTATATAGATCTTCTGCTAAAATAGTTAGTCCTGTTATATTTATACTAAAATTTAATAGTAGTCTTTGACCTTGCATTGATTTCCAACTACTTAATACAATAATTAAAGCAAACCTATATCTAATGCCACTTTTTGAAGATATTACTTCTATGATTTCTGAAGCAAAAATATTTAGCAAATTAGATTTGAAAGATACTTTTAATCAAATTTGCATTACTTCAGGACAAGAAAAATTTGCTTCATTTTGCTGCTAACTAGGAATATTTACATATTATATAATGCTCTTTGAACTTAAAAATGCCCTAGCAACTTTTCAAAGATATATTGATCATATTTTAGAAGATTTTATTGGAGATGGTTATATTGCCTATTTAAATGATATTTTAATTCATAGTGTATCTACAAAACAATACCAAAAAAATTTAATTAAAGTTTGTAAACACTTTTATCAATTTCAAACCTATTTTAAACTTTCCAAATGTAAATTTTTCTAAAAAAAAGTTAAATTTTTAAAAAATGTTATCTTTTCTGATGGAAATATAATTTGTCCTGACCATTTAAAATCAATTCAAAACTTTCCAGTACCAACTACTAAAACACAACTTTGAGCTTTTTTAGATACTATTAACTTTTTACAACAATTTATTAAAAACTTATCCAACATTCAAGGACCTTTATCTTAACTTACGTCAAAAATAGTAGATTTTAAATAGCTTTTTATTCACTAACATACATTCAACAAAATTAAAAATTTATTAATAATATTACCTACTTTACTTCACCTAGATATTATTAAACCTTTTATAATTAAATATGATGCTTCCAAATATGCTATAAGATCAGTTTTATTACAGAAGAACCATAATAGAAAAAAACACCCTGTTACTTACTATAGTAAGAAGTTAAGCTCTGCTGAGGTAAATTATTCAGTTTATAATAAAGAACTAATTTCTGTTATTAATGCTTTTAAGAATTGGGAACATTTATTAATAGATTTTTTATTTGAAACTATAATCTGTACTAATAATAAAGCTATTGAATATTTTTTTGGAGTTAAAAAATTGAATTTATAATAAGTACACTAGTCACAAAAACTTGATTTATTTAATTATAAGATTGAATATATTAAATAGTCTCAGAATATTATACCTGATTTACTTAGTCATAATACTAAACTACAATTTTCTGAAGAAGAGCTAAAAGAGCTACATATATTTTCTCTTATTCCAAGCTTAAAACTATCAATATTACTTGAAAATACTGACCAAAGTAGTTCAATACTCCAAAAATCAATAGTTTTACTTAGTTTCAAACATTTATTTAAATCTAATACTTTATTATTCTAATCTGCTAAAATATTACAATTTAAAATAGCAGATACTTTAAAATACTTAGGAAAATTAAAACAACAAAAGGAAAATGTATCTAAACCAGCACACCTTAAGTTATTTACTATTAATAATAATACTCTTCAATACTGCTCTCAATGTTATGTTTTCAAAAGATCTTTAAAAAATCAAGTCATTCAAAAAGTATATGATTCACTTATGGTAGGATATCCTGGTACAAAAAAAACTTATAAATTAGTTAAAAGAGTTTATATGTAGCTAAGTTTACATAAAGATGTTAAAAACTATATTAGAAAATGCAATATATATAAGAGATTAAAAACTAATTGTAAAATATCTATAGGACTACTTAATTTATTACCAATTTTAAAAGAACCTTGGTTATTAATTACTACTAACTTTATTACTAGTTTTTCTCTCTGTCATAAATATAATGCTATTTTAGTAGTAGTAGATAGATTTACTAAGTATGGAATCTTTACACTTTGTAAAAAATTTACTAACTCTAAAGAAATGTTAAATATTTTCTGCCAAAATGTTTTTATTAATTGGGGATATCCAACAAAAATCATATTAGATTGAAAACCATAATTTAACTTACAATACTAGTACTTCTTCTTACAAAGTCTAGGAATTAAATGTACCTTAACATCAGCTTACTATCCTTAATCAAATGGTCAAACTGAACAACTTAATGGAATTTTAATTGAATATCTTCAAGCTTACTCAAATACATCTTAAAGTAATTAGGTAAATTTATTATCTGAAGCTCAATTTGCTTACAATAATTGAACTCAAGAATCAACAAAACTATCACCCTTTAAATGTAATTTTAGGTATAATCCAGAATTTTGAGTAGTACCTAAAACAACTCAAAGTGACCCTAAGGATATACAAGACCAGATTAAAAATGTTAAATAAGTTCATAAGTAAAGCATAGTTAACTTACAAAAAGCTAGTGCAACTATGAAGATAAAAGCTGATTGTAATTATCAAGAAGGAATAATTTATCAAAAAAGTAATTGGGTTTGGTTATCAAGTAAGAACTTAATGTTAAAAACAGCATTTTTAAAACTATCACCTAAAGTTGTTGGACTATTTAAAGTTTTTAAAGCTTATTCAAATTTATTATTTAAATTAGAACTACCAGTATGGTGGAAAATACACCCTACCTTCCATACCTCACTATTATCTCCTTGCTTATTAGATTCTACTCAACGCTCTAGTACTGAAGAAGTTGAAAATAGTTTAAAGCAACTTTTAGATATACCAGCTCTTTATGAAGTAAATCAAATTTTAAAAGCTAAATATTATGGTCAAAGGGTTAAATTTTTGATCAAATAAAAAGGATATCTAACTGAATATTTTACTTAGGAAAAGTTTTTAGTAATTGCTTATTTACCTAAAGTCTTAAAACTATTTTACTATAAAAATCCACTTACCTTTTCATCTAAAGAAATTTGTACCCTTCTATTCTCTAAAAAGCCAGTGGGGGGTAATGTAACATCATAAGCTTTATCTCTTAGCTCATCTAACTGAGCCTCACTGATATCCATTTTTTTTCTTTATATATTTTTCCTTTTTTTCTAAAAATAACAAATACTAATTTTATCTCACTAAATACTACTTAGTATAAAATAATTTATAACCATACTTTTACTAAGTATTGCTCAGTAAAACTAATTTATAATTACTTATTACTAAGTATCAACTTTAGTATAAGCTAATTTGTAATCATACTTTTACTAAGCATTACTTAGTATAATGATTTATAATTAGAGATAAAACTTAGTATAACTTAATTATACTTAGCAACTAATGGAAAAGTATATAAAGAGGACAGAAAAGTAAAGTTAAAGCTTTGCTTGATATTTTAAATATAATTTTATATAATAAATAACTTTCTATTAATTTTCTTTTACTAGCTTTATTAACTTTAAATTAAAGTTTTTTACCAAAATATCAGGACTTTTACCTAAAATTATAGATTATTTATCCTATCTCCTGTTTCTATTCTATATAAACTACTCTGTTTATCTAATATATAGATGGTTAGGCCTAGGGTTAGTTAATTATATAGGTATTCATTATGCCTAGACCAAGTTTCTCCACCAGTGGAATCAAGTACTATTATCACCTCTTACTTAGTATCACAAATATTATATTTAAAAATAGCTATATTATTATATTAAGCAAAGTAGATAATATTAAAAATATTTTTTTTACTATAAAGCTATAAAAATATTTGCAGTTTTTTTAGCTTTATCAATTTTTTATAGTAATTTTATACTAATTTATCTATTTAATATTTAATAAATTACATTTTACTTAAATATATATATATATATATATTTATAAAAGTTAAATGCTTACTTATAACAGCTTTTATACTTTTATAATTAAACTTTAATAAACTTTTTATTTTAAAATATAATATTTTAAACTTTGTTATTAAAGTCATACTAATTTAAAAAGCCTAAAATAAAACTAAATATCTAATAATATTTTATAATAAAAAAATAATACCTATAAAACTAAATTACTTAATTTAAAATATAAAAATACTTGCTATTATTTTATTACTAAAATAATAAAAATACTATTTATAATTTTTAGCATATTAGCTACTTATTTAATCTAACTATAAAGTACTTAAATATTATAAATAATACTAAATACTAAGCTAAAAACAAATATAATAGTTTTTTAAATTATAAAACATAATTTTTAAATTATATACAAACTAAATAAGCTAAATTGAATAGCTAACATTTTATTATAAAAGGTTAATTATAAGTATACTAATTAAAAAATTTAAAAAATTAAAACTAAAATTATAATTTAGCTATATTAGCTATTAATAATAGTTAATAATACTTTTAACAATTAAAATAATAAAAGTACTATTACTATCTAAAAAAAATAATAAAATAATATTAAAAGTAGAAATAGATTTAAAAAATTAAGTAATAAAAAAATAGTAAAGGCTAAAGTTGTATAAATAATATTAATAAATTAATTATTAACTAAATATTATATAAAATAAATAATATTAGATAAATATTATAATATAGCCTATATTTAAAAATATATATATATAATATCAAAAAAATACATTTACTATATTTACTTATATACTACTATTATTACTAAAAGCTATAACTACTTTATTAATAAACATTTTAAAATATATAAAATTATTAAACTAATACAATAAATATATATATACTCTAAATTAAAAAATAATATAACTAAATATTTGAAAAAGTATTATATCTATAATTATATAAAAAATAACTACTTATTATAATAAAAACTTATATAACTATTACTAGTACTAAAATATTTATAGAAAAAGCTAAATATTAACTTTATATCTAAATTACTTAATATACATAGTATTAATACTATAATTATTATTATTAACTAATTTAGTAAATATATTAAAATAATACTATATACTACTAAAATATTATTATATAAAATATTATAATTATTTATAAAAAAAATTCTGCTAAAAAAAGCTACTTTTAAATATTATATTTAACTAAAACCTTTAATTTATCATTTAATTATAAAATAAAAATTATAAAAAGTTAAATATTAAAGTAAGTCTAATTTTATTATATTATTTTTAAGTTAATAAATAAGTTAAATATGGAAACTAAATAATTAAATAGTATTTATACTACTATATAAATAACTTGTAAATTAACTAAATAAAAATGCTATTTTTTATATACTATATTTATAATAATAGCAAATAAACTTTAACTAAAAAGTTTTTATTTTTTATAAATTATAGTTTATATATATATATTTAAAATACTAATTGTTTTAAATAATATAAAATTATTATCTACTATAAAAGTTTTTAAAAATATAAAATAAATATAAAATAAAGTTAATATAATATTAGGAATAAGAATAAATGATAATAAAAAATACTAATATAAATTACTAGCTAAACTCTAAATCAAAAGTTAGTTAGTATATTATATATTAATAATAAATTAAAAGTATATTAATAAAACTTAAAATATTTAAACAAGCTTAAAAAAGGCTTAATTTTTTTATTTAGTTATTTTAACTTAAGTTTTATTATAAAATATATTTATAAAAAAAGTTTAATATAAGCTATTAAAGCTTAAATAAATAATAAATTAAGTAATAAATAATAAACAACTTTATTATATTTATATATTATAAAACTATATTTTAATTAACTAAATATTATATAGTTTACTTTTTTAAATATATTAAAGTAGCAACTTATAAAAAAATATATTATAATTTATTTATGTTTTATATATATATTTACTACTAGAAAACTTATTTTTTTAGTTATATATATAGTAAATTAACTATTTTATATATATAAATTAATTAAATTTTCTAGTAAAGAAACTAATATTAATATTAAATCTATTATTTACTAAATCATAACTATTATAATATTTTTTATTAATAATAATAATAATATTATAGTAATATTTATATATATATTTAAACAAGCTTATAATATTTATAATTATTATATTATTATAATATCTTATACTATATAATTTAGATATTAGCTTTAGTATAATATTTTAAACTAAATATTAAAAAATAAAATCTTATATTTTAATAAATATTAATAGTATATACTTT
Organism: Capillidium rhysosporum; assembly: GCA_037055185.1. NCBI lineage: Eukaryota > Fungi > Entomophthoromycota > Entomophthoromycetes > Entomophthorales > Capillidiaceae > Capillidium > Capillidium rhysosporum. Next base: position 8,732 of record JAWQFY010000098.1, read on the forward strand.
TACTATATTAATATTATAGCTTGTAACTTTTATAATATTTAAAAAGCTTATAAATTAAAAAATTTAAATTTATATACTTTTTTATATTTAATTTTTAATATACTAAATTATAAAATATTTTTAGTAATTTATATATAAAAATTGTAAAAAATTAGTTAAAATTAGCTTAAAATTAATTTTATATTTTAAAAAATAAAAATTTAAAATTTTAACTATTAATAGTAAAAAAAAACTTTATAAATACTATAATATTATATAATTTTTTTCTAAATATAGTAAGAAAAAAAAATAGCTTTAATATTTAAAACTAGTAAAAATTAAATTTATCTAATAAAATTAAGTAAATTAAGCTAATATTTTAGCTTTTTTAAAATATAGCTTTAAAATATTATAAATTTACAGTTTATTTAAACTAATTATAAATTTATATATATACTTTTTATATTTACTTTTAATAAAAGTTAAATGCTTAATTAAAACTTAGCTTTAAACAGTTTTAACTATATTTCTAACTATATAATTATATTATATAAATAATATATATAATATCCTATTAATTAGTAAAATAATAATTTACTAACTTTTAAAAATTTACTTTCAGTTTTATGACATCATTTTAATTTATTAGTAACAAATTAAAAATGCATTAACAAAGTCTGAGATATTAAAACAAGCTTAAAATAAAGACTTAAGTTTTTATTTAGTTATTCTAACTTATAAGCTTTACTAAAAGTATATTTATAAACAAAGTTTAGCACAAGCTATTAGGGCTCAAAAAAATAAAAAATCATACCTACTTTTAATAAACTATATTATTATATAAACACATTAAGAATTTATATTTAAATTAATCAAACATTATATGATAAGTTTTTTATATACTTTTTTATTATATTTTCTATTTTTTTTTGCTTATTTTCTTAGATATATTAAAATAGCAACCTATAAAAGAGGGTGTTACAACCTTTTCCTCTACTTAATTTACCTATATTTTTCATATATATTTGCTATTAAAAAACTTGCCTTTTTAGTTACATGCATAATAAATTAACTATTTTATATATACAAACTAGTCAACTTTACTAGAGGGTAGACTGACATTAATATTAAAACTATTACCTATTGAATTATAACTATTATTGCATCTTTTATAGATAATAATACTAATATTGTAGTAATATTCTTATATATATTCCTAAGCAGACTTATATTATTTATAGTTACTATATTATTATAGTATTTTATACTTTATAACTTGAATATTAACTCTAATATAACATCTAAGACTAGATGTCATAATATAATTTTTTAATATATATTTAATTTTTATAGTTTTAAGCTTATTTCTATATTAGCTTATTTATATTTTAAATAAAATATAAGCTACAAAAAATTATAAAGTAAAATATTTTTAAATATAAAAGTAGCTAATTATTTATTAATTAAAAATATTATAAAAAATAAATTATTTTATACTTATTATTAAGTTTGCTTTTAATTTATTTAATAATAATTATAAATTTATACTTTTATTTAAAAGCTATTAAGTTATAAAATATCTAAAAATACAAATATAAATTATATTTATTAAAAATAAGTTTAATTATAAATTATTTTAATTAGTTTACTTAAAAATTTATTATAATATTAATATAATATAATTTTTTATATAGTATTTTTTAATAATACTAAAAAAGGTATAATTTTTTTTTATTTAATATATTTACTTACTATTAAAAATAAATAATATAAAAAAGTAGAATTTAATTTTAATAATATATTAAAAACTAATATATTAAAGATAGCTATTAGTAAAAATAATATTATTATTTAAAAAGCTTATTAAAAACTATTAAATATTTAATTCTAATATATTAATAGTATTAATATATAATTACAAGCTAAAAATAAAAATAAAATAAAAAATTTAATAATATTAAAAAATAATAATAATTTAGTTAATTAAATAAACAATAAATTAATATAATAATAAAAAGCTTAAATAGCTTTTAAATATATATAAACTAGAAAAAAAATATTTTACTAAAAATAATAAAGCTTAGTAATATAAAATTAAGTATAATTAAATTAATATATTTAATAATTATTATTATAATATTACTTAAATATACTATAATTTAAGTTAAAACTATACTATCTTAGCAAATATATTAAACTATAGTATATTTTATTTAAACTTTGCATTAATATTAGCTTTTAAATAATATTAGAAGTTTAATTTAAAATAATATTTTTAATATTAAAAAATATTTTATTAATAAGTTTATTAAAAAAGCCTTACTAGTAAAATAAGCTTTTATTTAAAATATTTTTAATTATATATTAGTTTTATTATTACTATAAAAAATATTTTTCTATTATTTAATTTTCTAGTATTTTAATATACTTTTAAAATAATATTTACTATATATATACTTGCTAAAAAACTTTTATAATTAGCTATTTATTTTATTTTTTAAGGTTTATTTAATAATTTTATAAATAATTTATTAAAAATATTATTAAAATACTATTTTTTATCTTAAATAAACTTTTTTATATTTTGCTTTTATATTATTATTATAATATATTCCTAAAATTTTAAAGTATAATTAAATTAAAAAACTTAACTTTAACTTAACTATATATTAAAACTTTTATATTTACCTTTAAATAAAGCTTATAAATAGTTAAAATACTTACTTTTTACTTAAGTATTATAAAAAACTAAAATTTTTATCCTTATTTAAGTCTTTAATTAATTAAGTTATTTATTTTTAAATTAGCTACTTAATAAAAATATAACTATTTTATATTAGCTAGTAATTTTAAAAAAGTTTAAATATTATTATAATTAAATTTTATTTAAATTAAGCTAGCTAAAATAATATAATTAAAAGTATAATTATATAAATATATTAAAATAAATAGTAGTAGTAAAAGTATATATATAGGTTAAAATAGTATTAAGTTTATATATCAGTTATTTTAAAATATTAATATTAAAAAAAATTGGTTTTTAATAAAATTTTATTAAGTTAATAAAAAAATATTTACAAAGTTTAATATATAAAGAAAATAATAGCTATAATAATGTATAAATTTTTTTTAAAAATAATAAATACTTAAACTATAAAAGTAAAAAAGTTTAAACTATATTATAATTATAAATTTATTATTAAATTTTTATTAAGTAGCCAATTTAAAAATAGGTAACTTAAATAAATAAAAGCTTAGATAAAAGATAAATGCTTTAGTTTTTTATAATAATTAAATAAAAAGTAAGTTTTTTAATTATTTATAAGCTTGATTTTAAAGATAGGTATATTAAATTTTAGTATATAATTAAGTTAAATTTAAGCACTTTAGCTTAATTGTACTTTAAATTTTAAAGTTATATTATAATAATAATATAAAAATAAAATAAATAAAAATTTATTTAAAAAAAAAGATACTATAATAGTATATTTGTAGTTTTCTTATAAAAGTATTAAGTAAGCTTTAAGAAATAAAATAAACAGTATACTTTTAAAGGTTATTTAAAAATAGTTATATAATAAATATTATTTTAGAAATATATTAAGTTGCTAGCAAATTACATAATAGGAATATATATAATAATAATAATAATAAAGCTATTTTATCTATAAAATATTTTAAAAGTAGGCTTATATTAATAATAAGATAATTATATAATTAGAATATTTTAAATAAAGACTTGCTTAAATAGCAAGGCTATAATTATTAACTTTTGATGAAATATTTCCTATTATAGAAGATATTAGTTTATATTAAAGTTTTAATACTGTTAGAAAATTAATATTAATATAAAATTAAAATAATAAGTATTTAAGCTTAATATACTGACTATATTAGTATAGTTTTAATTTAAAGTATAAAGTATTTAAGTTCATATTATATTTATACTATTAATTTATTTATAGCAAACTTTTATATACATTTTTAAGTTTTGCAAAGCTTTTATTTTAAAAATTTCTAATAAATACTTTTAAAATTATAAAAAAGCCAAGATAATTTAATTATATTTACAATTTCAAATTTATTTTTTGTTATTAAAAAACTAAACTTAATTATTATTTAAATTTAAACAAATAAAAAAGTATAATATAGCTAAAAATAGATATATTTTAAAACTAAATAATGGGTTTAAATTTTGGAAAATAGAATAAAATAGCATTTTACTTTGCTTTATCTTAACTTTATTAAAGTTTAAAATCATTAATTAAAAATATTTAATATATATTACTATAAATTTTATAATAAATTATTAAACAATTATTATTAATTATATAAAATTAAAGATACATAAATAGTTAAATATTATATAAGGTATAAATAGTTGTATAATTTAAAAAAGCTTTAATATACTTTGCTGAATTTCTACAATAACTTCTGTTTTTAAATATTTTAATTTTGTACATAGTATACTGTTTACATTTGCTAAATATCTAAAGTATTTATAATAAATTGTAATCCTAAACTTTCATATAAATTATATTAAATGTTTTACCTAAAGTGATTGATTTAAAAAAAAATGCAATATAAGTCTAACAAAAGGATATAAACTTTATTTAGTAGGCTTAGAAAGTCTAAGAAACTTAGAAAGCTTATCCTTAGTAGACAAATTGGTGGAAGGGTTTGAAGTAGGTTTAACAGAATTTGATTTAGGAGTGCTTTGGCCATTGGTAGACTGTGAATAATTCGAACTTGAGTTAGTTAGGGGTAAGTTAGGGTGGGGGAGGGGTGATGCGGCAACCAGGTACTTCTGTTTAATTTTGATGGTGGTATTTTCAGAGTCAAGTGATCTAAGATGAATCACAGAAGCTGGAATCATATTCAGTTTATGGAAAGACTGTGTAAATTGAACAGGGGATAGTTTGTTGAGAGGAGGGGCAGCGAAGAACTGCCCACTATTTTCAAGATCCTCAATGTATTCGGAAAGGACATCAATTAACATTTGAAACGCTTGAGTACTGGCGAAGGTTGCGTGGATCTGAGTGCCGTCACTTAATTTTACTTTAATACGAGTAGTGGGATGTTTTTGAACCTTTTGACTAATTTGTGCATCTCGCATAGCTTGTGTCATTAATGGAGTTCCTTCAACAATTCGTTTTGTTGCTGCTTGAGTTTCTGCAAATACCTGCTTAAGCTCGCTAGCGGTAAGTTTAAGGTCTTCGTCGTCAACTTCAATTAAATCTTTTGTTAATATTTTGGTAGAACAAGGTAAATAGATTTCAATGTTGTGATCGAATGCTTTTGTTTCAGATTTGGATATTGTAGCATCGCTATTAACAGCATCTGGGATAGGAGTCATGTCATTTACTTGAATAGGAATTTTCTCTTCCTCTATTTGGGTATCATTCGATGGTTCGATAGGGGCAGTCTCTGATTTTAATGGTAACGTATCCGAATCAATCTTATTTAAATGACTAACTTTTAACTCAAGTAATTTATCAGTCAAAGAAGCTAGTACTATCTGGCTTGGTTTAAAAATTACTTTCATTGCAACTGATCCTGAGATTAATCCTAAACTTTTTAAAGTCGTAGTTGTTAAAACATCTAATCCTGTAAATTCGCGATTTAAAAGAAAGCAAATGGGTGTAATCCAATTTCCTTGGGAATCAGCCTGATCTAATATAGTAGATTGAGAGCTTCATGATATTAATTAAAGAAAGTGTTAAACAAATTACTTGGGTATTTGAAGTTCATAATATAAAAGGATACTCCATAAGTTAGTATTGCTATCGAATTTGTTGATAATTCTTGGCTGATTGTTAACTTGAATCGCTACATTTACTAAATTAATCCCTAAAATTTATGAAAAGAACAGTAAGCTAAAAAATCCTATAAAATTATCTACCTGATTTTGAATTTAAATTTGAAAAATAAAATAGTTCTAATTTTGATGAAAAATCCAATTTGAAACTTCTTACAAGTTTTGAACTATCTAATACATTCATCTTGTGTCTTTTTTAAAATTAATTTTTGAAAGATGAAAAGATTTACCTCAGCTTGTAATTTAGGGGTTGATCCAAATTTAATTTGGTACATGCTTCTTGAATAACCTTTGTCAATGGTGTATTTAAATTAGCCTTTATCGAGAGTACTGATTCTTTAGCAAATTCATCAGTTTTACCTTTTGGGTGCGTGTAAGCGATCTTTAATGTTCTCGTTTCTGACATACTAAGGTAACTTTGCTTCTAAAAAACAAATGTACTCGATATAGGTTACAAATTTCTGAGAAAATATGCTAAGCATTAGAATTTCGCCTTTTGAAATCCTATCCCAAAAGTCAATCTTCCTAGACTTAGGCTGCGGTAATTGGCTTATTACAAATTCATTATATCCAACTACGTATTTGGTTGTTTAAGTACAAAATTTCCATTTTAAAAGATTTTAATTTTTCAGAATTATAGTTAATTAAAGGTTTAAATTATTCTTGGAAATATAAAAATAAATAAAGTGATAATATTTGTTATGTATTATTTTCGATCAACTAACTAAATAATAAAATTTTTAAAAATCAAAATGTTTTATAACTAAAATTAGGATCAAAAACAAACAGTTTTTTAACCCTTTTTTACTGTAAGCTACAAATTACATTTCTTAGAAAGTATAAAAACATAGAATTATTTTTTTTAAATTAAAATTTTCACTTTCCTTTCATATCAAATTTATAATACAAAAGTTAGCTAATCAGATGATTGTTTCAGAGTACATATAGTAATTTATATCTAAAATACTTTAAAAAATTAATATATTAACTTAACTACTTTAAAGATAACAATAAATAAATAGATATTTTTTACTAACTTTAAAAAAATTAGATAATTAATTAATTTTAGTTAAAAGGTTTACATTTTAGCATTTTAACATATTCTTATTTTAGAGCTATATTTTAGCTTTGCAAAATTTGTTAGTTTTAATGAAAATAAAATAAAATATTTTTTTTAAGTTTAAACTTTTAAATAAGCAATTAACTACTTTTAAAAGTAGTTGATTTTTAAATTTAAAAATTAAATAAATACAAATTAAGCTAATAAAAACAGCTAAGAATAAAAATGTAATTACTCTTTTATATTAAAAAGTTAATAATATTAATAAAAATATATTTATTATTATATAGTAAATATACTTTTTTAAAATTTAAATATTATAATTTATTTTATTTTAAAGTATATTACTATAATATAATTATAAATATATACTAAAATCTTAATAAAATATTGATATATTATTAAATGATTATATAAAAAACAAAAACTTATAGCTTAAATTATATTTATTTTATAAATATATAATATAAAAATAAATTAATAATTATAAATATAATAAATATTAATAGTTTATAGCTATAAATACTAAATATATATTAAAAAACTATATTATTAACTATATTCAAAAAAATATAATAAATAAGATAGCAATATTAAATAATAATATAACTAAATAATAATAAAAATTTAAATAAGTTATTATAAAAGCTAAATAAAAACTTATTTAAAGGTTTTAGTTATTTAAAAATTAAAAAGTAAAAAAAGAAAAGCTAAAAAAAAACTATAAATAATTAAAATAAAGTAATAATAAAAATTATTAAAAGTGCTATTAAATTTATTAGTATTTTTTTAATAATTAAGTTTTACTATAATTTAATTAATATTAAGTTAAAATTATTTTTACTATAAATAATATTATAAAATTATACTCTTATTTTTTTAAAATATAAGTTAAATTAAATAGTTAATAAATATAGAAAATTACTAAAATAAAAACTTTAATACTATAGTATATTATTAAAATAGTTTGAAAAAAAATTAATATAAAGATAAAATTTTTATATTGAAAATACTTATAGAAAAAAATATTTAAAAAGTATACTAATTATTTAAATAGCATTAATTAAAGTTTAAAAATATTAAAAATATATATATACTATTTTTTATATATAATAAAGAAAAAATACTAAATATATATATAATTATATTAAATATAAATAGCTTTTATATATTTGTTTTATTTAAATATAATAAGTATATTTTAGTAATTAATAATTTTTAGCTTTATATACATTTTTAATTATAAATTTAACTTTTGAAAAATAGCTATTACTATATTTAGTTATAGTATTACTTATTTTATATACATTATTCTAATTTTTAGTAATAGTTATTTAACTTTAACTATCTTAATTATTAAGTATTAAATTAATACTTTAATTATATTTTTAACTACTTATAATTTAATTTTTGAGTTTAAATTAATATTATTTACTACTTTTTATACTATTTTTTTATAATATGCTATAAAATATAAAATTAATAAAAGTTTTTTTATATATAAAAATTACAATTTACTTATTTAATTAAAAAAGAAAAAATATATTAAATTTTTTTCTTATTTTTAAATTTTAAGAATTATATATATTTAAACTATTTAAAAAGTTAAAAAATCTTAATAGTAAAAAATTTAATATAAAAAAAGAGAAAATAAGAAATAATAAAAAGATATAAAGTTAGAAAATAATTATTTTAAATAGATAAAATTTCTGTTTTTTAAAACTTGTTAACTTATTTATATTTAAAAAGACAATTAGAATATAAAAGTAAAGTAATAAAAATTTAGTTTTATTTATTATACAATACTTATTATAATTTATAGTTTATTATAGTAAAAAACTAACTTTAAGCATTTTTAATTTAAGTAAAAACCAGTTTGTTAGTATTTTTATAACTAATTTAACTATAAATTATTAAAAAATATATTGGATAGTAAGTTGTAATTTTTTAGTAAACTATTACAATTTTTTTTATAAAAGTTGAGAAAGTTGTATTAAATAACACAAAAAGAAATATTTTAAGATATTATTAATAATTTGTATAGTTTTATAAAATCTTACAATATATAACATATGTTAAAATAAATATTCAGCCAAGTTTTAAAAAATTGTCTAAATACAATTTCAAAACTTTAATTTAAAATTTATCAGTTAAATCAATCTTGGCACAACCAAACACTAAGATATATCAAGCAAAAGTGCAGGCTCTTAAAACTGTAAATTCAAAAGCTTAAAAATCAATTTTAAAAATTAGATTCCAGAATTTTGTGGTTTTAACTAAAAAAAGTATATAGTTATAAAAAACGTATAAAAGTACAAGACTGAATAAATGTTTAAATTGAAAGATAGTAAGCCTACCAAAATAACATTATTCGATTTCCAATTTATTTATTGGTTCCAAGTTTTATTTACTTCCACCCTCCTTATTATTATGTACCTTTTTATTTGGCTTAGTACGTTTAATTTGTTTAGAATCCAACCCTTTAGATTTGAAAGCACGTTCACTTTCCAGAATGATCTGTTTGGCCAACTGTAACTTCTTATGGTTCGGATCGGTAATGTTACTTTTATAAGCCGTAGTACATTTGGCAACCTTAAGTTTCCTGTTTTCTAACTTAGTATCGTTCAATTTTAAAGCGAATTGGACAGCAGCTTCATACTAAATCAGGTATAAAAGCATTAGCGGCGTTCGGTTTGAAGCAAAAGTATAACTTGAAAGAGTATGTATGCGAACCCTTTCCTTATGTTAGTTTTGTTATCTCGAACCACTCGAACACCTTCCATTTTACCACAGGTAGCTAAATGTTGTAAAAGTGGTTCTTCTTCGACTTCAAACGGAAGGTTGCCTACAAAAAGTAATTTCTTTTTTGGGTAATCCAATATTTTATTTAAAAAATGGTAACAACTCTGCACATTTATACCTTTTTAGCTTGACTGTTGCGATCCACCTTAATATGTTTTTCAAACAAAACGGTAGCGTTAGTTTGTAAAGCATCCACTGCATTTTTTGGATCTTGAAATACTATGTAACAGTTAATTGTTGACTTTTCAGTGCTAAGTTTCTTGTTTATATAAGCAGCTTTTCTATTCATAAACTTTTCAAAAGCCTATTCTTAAACTTTTATTCAAACTTCCAAAGCAAAACTAAATTTTACAAATGAACTGAATCTAATGCTCTCCACTTTACCAAAAACTTTAAATGCCGCTATCAATAACTTTCTACCATCCTAAGATTCAAAACAATAAATAAAAGGAAACTAAAAGTAATTTATACTTTAATGCTTCAATTGAAATGTTGCCTACAAATATAGTACGTTTTTGAACTTCGGGATCGCTTTTATCAGACTTCATAACTTTTTGTTTAAGGTCGGTAGATTCGGTTTTCAAATTTATTTCAACACCTTCCTCTAAAAATTATGAGCATCTCTTTCTTCATCTTCATTTTCCTCATCTTTATCTTAATCATCTTTTTGTATAATTTCAATAACTTCAGTCTTACTAGTCTAAAAAATTAAACCACCATCGAAATTGGTAAATAACAAAAAAAAACTAAAAAGATGTAGATTAATTAATTTGAATATCTCGTCTAACTTACTATCGGACTTTCTGTCATCTAAAAACAACAAACTTAAATCTGCATTTCGTAAACTCATCTCTAAACTTTTTACTAAAAAAATTAAATTGATGTTTTTTGAATGAAACCTAATCGATTGCTTTTGGAAAAGAAATTACAATTTGGAGACTAAATTCAAAATCCAAAAACAATTATAAAAAGCAATCAATTTATATAACTACAGTTTTGTAGGACTATTTATTATAAAATGAGATATATATATAATCGTTAAAACTCTATGGTAGGTTTTAACTTTGCTAAAAATTACTACTTACAACTCACTAAAAACTCCCAAAGTTTCTGTTAACTTGCAGTGGAGAAGTAGAAAGTAGATTATTGCTACTAGTACTGAAACCCTCCTCGAGCGTTGAATCTACCTCACCGTTAAGACTGGACATCCTCGTCCTCCGTTTGTTTTGTCGGGATTGAAGGATTGCCGACATACGTGAAGACTTAGCTGGGTTTTTGGTAGGGTTGGCGTACATCAAATAGACGGTAAACCAGTAAGGTAAAGTCAACAATGCACTCAGTAGAACTATTACCAACCAAAACTTCGCTTCCCTAAATAGAGGTGCAATGTCGGCCATACCTAATTTCGGTATTAACTTCGACACGGTAGAAGTAAACATGACGTAAAGTACAATCGTACCCCACACAAAGAAATGGTTTAAAAAGGTAAAATGATTGGTAGCAACCGCCAAAGTAAGCTGTACAACGATGACGACGCAAGAGTAGGCTACAAACGACAAAGAAAGTCCCGAATGCATAGGATCTAGGGCCATCGTATTGATACCGGTATCTAAATCTAACAGAATGGACAAATACAGAATAACTAAGCCCTGTAAAGTAGCCCACCCGAACCAACGGAAAGTCCCAGCCACAAAGAAATAGTGCGGGTCCCTACCGGGTGTAAACTGGTACAATTTGGGGTTCGAGAGTAACTGATTCTCGCCGACATCCTTATCCAATATGTACATCAAAATCGGTCCACTGGTATAGAGTGCATTGTACAGGGATAAAGCGTAAGTAGTTAAAAACGAGGTACCTGAATACCCGGCGAAAGTTTGATAACCACACTGGATCATGCATACCACCAAACTTTTATAAAAACAATACAATGCTACAAAACGTACTCTATGCAACGAGTAACGTCCGTGGACCAAGAGCAACCTAGTCAAATGATAGAATCTGGAGATAGCTAGGTCAGCCGCACGAGCAGCTTGTAAACCTTCCCTACCTCGTATACCTACCCCAATGTTGGCGTTTTGAATCATTATTACGTCGTTCCCACCATCTCCAACCGCCATCGCAACTTTACCGGCATTTTTAATCAGGTCTACCACTTCTCCTTTTTGTTTAGGAGTGGCACGACAACATACTACCGCATGAGCACGTAGCGAAAGTTGAGTGAATCTAGATTTGAGGTAGTGGTCCTCGAGTATCCACTTCAGGCAGGTACCATCTACGATCAACGATAGTTCGGGTAAATTGGTGTTCAAAGAAGGTTGTAGGTGGGTAGAGTTCAGGTTGGAAATTGAATCGGGAAGGAAAGCGGAATTAGGTTGAATTACGCTGGAGTTCATAACTACCGAATAGTTAAGGTTGAGTTGGTTAGAGCGGTTGTTTGCTGCCGTTAAGTTTTCATTCTCCAATCTCTGTTGCAATTCGAAATCAAGTTGTTGCTTAAGGAGGTGGGGGTTGGTACCGGAAGCTGAAAAAACTACGGTGTGTCCTTGACCTGGTGGTGGAAGTAGATGACAGGATCGAGCTATCTGGATAGCAGTTACCAATTTATCACCAGTCAGCATCCAAACTTTGATCCCCGCTTCTCGGATGGATGCGATCGCTTGAGGTACTTTGGGTTGTAGTTTATCCTCGATAGCGGTACAGCCGAGAAGTTGGAAGTCAGTTTCTAAGTCAATATAGCAATGTTCTAAAGCCTCGTCCCTATTTTCCAACGTGGTGGAAGCGGAAAGGTAACTACTATGCCACGCGTCATAGACTTCGGTGCTGAGTTCACGGTAACATACGGTTAGTGTACGCAAACCCGCTTCGGCAAACTCCTGTAGATGGGCTTCTATCTTATCCTGGACAGGGCAGTTAGGACAGTGGGGTAAGACTGTATCGTCGGCACCCTTAGTTAACAGGAGTATCGGTCGGTTGCCGTTAGCGTCAGGATCGATTGGTTGGACGATCACCGACATACGCTTCCTTGAGGAAGAAAAGTCTAAAGTATGGAGTAGCTTATATTTACGGATTGGGAGGTTCAGCAGTTGCATCGAGAGTACACCTTCCTCCTCATTCAAATATCGGAAACCTACCTGATGGGCGACTTTGACCAAAGCTTCCTCATCAGGTGAAGGACCGCGAAATACGACCTGATCCTCGTGGTCGGTGGAAGGCTGTACGTTGTGACAGAGACTTAGTACCTCAAAGAAGCGCAGGAGCCCGAACTGGTACGGATTCAGCTGCGAATTGGACTGCAAAGCGTCAGCAAGTTTTGCCACTTGCTGGTCCAACAGGGCATTCCAGGTAGCGGTACCATAGTAAGAAAGTCTACCGAATTCGGGTGTGGCGTAAAACTGTTTACCTAGAATGGAGCAAGACTTGAACAACATCATATTTTCGGTTAGGGTACCGGTCTTGTCGGTGAGTAGATACTCAATTTGACCTAAATCATCGGCTACCGCCGTGTTAGCTACGGTAGCAGGACCCCGCATCTCGTCATACATTTGAAGATCCCAACCAATGAAGGTGGAACACATAAACTTACAAATATCCATACTCACCTTCAACGAGATAGGGATCATGAGGGAGAGGAGAAGTAACATACGTAGGGGAATTATCATGTTCTGTATGAAGGTCATCGTCTGGCTGGAGGTATCATTCAACATGAGATAGTAATGGTAGGGTACGAACACCGTTTTATGAAGATGGTTGCCAAAAGCACCCATCAAAATAACTAAAATCAGTTGGACTACAAATATCAAAACACTTGCTCGTTCAATCTGACGATCCAATATCGTAAGCTTTAAACTAGATTTCTGCTTGTTCTTACCTAGTTTTGTTTCACTTCCTGTATATACTGCCAAACAGTATACGTAATCGGTATTCTTCAGTATTGTACCCTGTAAAAGTAACTGCTGAGAGGATAGTGCTACCGGTTCGTAAGTTATCGGGTTAGATAAGCTCAGTCGTGCGTCAAACGAATACAGGTGTGGGTTGGGTAACGGGCATTCCAAATTACCTTCAAGTTTTGCTAAGTCAGGTTTCGGTAAGAGTTGGGTAGCTTGTGGTGCACATAACCCTTTTAAATTAGATTCCCCATCCAAATTAGAAGTCAGTAAGTACGCCGCTCCAGTCGTATCTTCCGATTGTAATAATAACAGATCACATGGTACTTCGTTGCCTTCTTCCAATCGTATTATATCACCTACGTGAATCTCACAACTACATATCGGTACTTCACTCCCATCCGATAATAGTCTGTAGTAGATTCGGTTGTTAAACTCTTGGTCGGATACACTGCGTCGGTAATCGTCCATAGCTTCTTTAAACCCAGATATAAAAAATATAATTATTAAAGGGGTCCATGTCGTTATTGGGTTGATAGGTGTCTAAATTAAAAATAAATTAAATATTTAATTTAAAATTAGAATTACCAGTTCGCGGATCAACTGAAGGGAAGCTATCATTAAAAAATAAAAGTTCATAAACCGACTATAGTTAAAAATATATATTAGTAAATTTAGATATTATATAAAGTAGTTTTTAAACAATTGCGTTATAAATAAATTATTTAACTAAGAAAAATAAATATATGAATTACCTAAACTGTTCGAAAAAAAATATAGGTAAAAATGTCAGTAAGGTGTACTTGGTATTCACCACCTTATTAGTAACAAATTTACTTTTACGACTCTTATTCACCTTAAAAACAGCTAAAAAATTCCATAATCTAGAATCGGTACTCAAATTTAAACCTTTATTACAACTTTCAGGTATAATATTAATTACACGATGTTTAATATCTTTGCTTTCGTTACCATTATTATTGTTAGTTGAACCGTTATTGCTTTTATTTAAAACCGATTTTAACAAATATGCAGTTCTTTGTAAATATGTACCAGATTCTTGATACCTACTCGCTTCATCCATACTTTTAATTAAAAGTTACAGCTAATTTAATTTTAATATTTAAATATTTTTTAATCGTTAGATCGGTATACTGTACGGGGACAGTTTTACATATAATTTTTAAAAGTAAAACTAAATTTCAATTTAGTCAAATAATATGATAAAGTCAATCAACTCTAACGAATCTTTGATGTTAATTGGAATCAAAAATAAGTATTAAAAAATTATAGTTTTAATTTAATTAAAATTAGAACCAAAACGTTGGTGTTGTGTACATATCTTAATGCGTTCAACTCTACCCAATTGAATCTAATTATTAGAAACTTTAATGCAATTGAGTTGTTTATCTTTACTAAGCCTTTGCTTCGAAAATAAATGATAGTCACAAAATACTCATCACCTGATAAGCACTTTAAACCCGCTGAAAACTTCTTTACAAAAACTTAGAAAACTGAACTCTTCAACAAGAAAGAAAAAGAAAAAAATGTTAAACCCGATCCTAAAATATTCGATAGTACTGTTACTCCTACTTAACTTGACAACAAGCAGTATACTTGATATATCTTTAGATTTGAAACACGGCTCAGTAACTGAAAAAATACTGAAACCAGTTAACAAGATGTTGAACAAATTACATCCTAAAGTAATTGAACTACTAAATTCTCAAGATGAATCGGACGATAATAGTAGATCTATAAAGGATGAAAAGTTATATCCTATAATGATTCAACTTAAAGCTTTCGATTTTGAAGCCAACAGGAATTCAAGAGTTAATTCACAAGAAGATACTTTAGTTGATGATCTTAAAGATCATACTAAGAAGAGTCAAGCTAAAGTAATGGCTATATTGAAAACTTTGAAAGAAAACAATTTAGCTACCGAAGCTAGAAGTTTGTTTATATCTAACAGTATAGCTGTTGAAACTACTAAAGATGCTATTGTTAACTTAGCTGCTATGGACGAGATTGAAGAAATCAGTTTGAATAAGAAATCAAAAGGTATTATCCAATAAACTTTATTTTGTTTTTTTTTTAATTTTTAATTTATATTTTATATTTAAACACTTTTTTAAAACGATTATATAAGTTATCTATTTTTCATATAATTTAAAAATTTTAAATGGGTAGTAGTTTATAAAAAGGTAGGATTCTAATTCTTTCAACTGTAACTACACAACTATAAAAAGTACTTAATTTTTTACATTTTAATTAAAATGTTTGAAAATCAACAATAAAATCTTCTAAGCTTTACATACTATTTAAAAATCTAGTTATTTTATTTAATGATCTAAAATACGCATTTATAACCTTTTCTAATTAAAGCTTTAAATAAATTTTAAATTTCTAGTAAATTATATATCTCTTAAAGCTTAAGAAATTTGTAAACAAAATTTTAATAATAAGAAAAGAAAATTTATATTATTTTTATCTTTAATTAGCAATCAATGTTTGAATAGTTTTATTTAAATTCAGTTATTTATTAATAAATATATGTGAAATACAGGTTTAGTGTTATATATTTAAGTTTATATAGGCTTATCTAATAAGATTTACTTTATTAAACTTATATTTAGGAATCCTTAGTAATATCTTCCATATTTAAATGATGTAATACTGAAAAATACAAAATTTACCTAAATAATAAATATTTAAAAAAAATATATTATCTAGAAAAATGCTTAAAATTTAAATTTTTAGTATTATTTAGATTTTCAATATATAACAATTATATTTAGAAAATCTTCACTTAATTTATTTTTTAAAACTTCTTTTTTCATCATTTATTTACAAATATTATTTTGTCTTTTAATTTTTTAACATTATATTTTTATATTATTTTTTGCTAAAATTTATTTTATTCTTAACTTTTAATTAAAATATTTTTATATTATCCTCTTTTAAAGTTTATTTGTTTATTTTATATAAAAATGTATTTTAATATTTAAAGTAAAGTTTATATATTAGTTTTTTAAAAACTATATTTATAAAAATTTTAAAGTATTTAAATCTAAATAAAGCATTAGTTTTTTTTACTTATTAATATATAATTTATTAATTAGTATATTATTATTACTTTTTTTTGTTTTAAAGTATATTAGTAAAATGAAATATATTAGGTTTTTAAAATTTTAATATTTATAATATAAAAAGTATGTTATAAATATAAATATTAAAATTAAAACAATAATAAAACTATTTACTAAAAAGTAAAATTTCAATATTATTAATGTAGCTATATACTTAAATTTAATCTTATTATTTTTTAATATTATATAAGTAATAATTAAATTTGCTTTAATTAGTTTTTAACTAGATTTAACTTTTATTTAAACAATAATAACTAATTATAATTAATTTAATTTTTAAATTTTTAATAATATTTGATAATATTAAAATTAAAAAATAAAAACTTTATATAAATAGAAAATCAGCTACTTTTGAAAATAGCTAATTTTTATATAAAAAGTTTAATAAAATTATAAAAATTTAATTTAAATAACTTTTAACTAAATTAATAAATACTATTCATTTAGTTATATATATATAATTTTAAACTTTTGGTATATTTTTCTAAAATTTATTATAGTAATTTTAGAGAAAGTATATTCATACTAAGATAACTTTTTAATATCTAATCTTATAGTTTATAGCTAATAGCTATAAACTCTAAACTAAAACTACTTTATTAAAACTATATAGCTAGAAGTTATATACTCTTTGTAGCTATTTGTAAGTTTTTTTAGATTAGTTCTACTATTTTTTTGCTTTTTCATTATGTAAAAAGGTATACTCAATATAATTCTATAAATTATTAGCATTTTTTTCTACTATATAGGAACTAATACATTAGTTGGGAAAGGTTAAGTTTCCAATCCTAAAACCAAAAGTCAGCTCTTTTAAAGATATTAATTGCCCTAGTTGTTTTAATCCCTACCCTTTTTATAGGCTATGTCAGTTTTGTTCTAAGCTTCAAAGGAAGTGGTCCTAGACTTCAAAAATTTTCCAGCTTCGGATTGCTTAAGTGTGAAGCGGCTTTACCTTTCCATTCGTTACAAAGCTTCGAATTTGATCCTAAAGAGTACACCCAATTCAGATTACCTGACTACGCTGAATATTCGATTCGCAGTCTGTACCAATTTATACTGATTTTTTAAAATTAGGAAAGTGACGTAGAATTGTTGGCCCACACCGATTTACCAAATGTCAAATCTATGCACGAAGTAAAAGCTTCGGATAAGTACACTTTAGTCAATGTTAAACTTTCGGTTAATAAATATTATGAGCACCAGTTTAACGTCGACGCCCCTAGGTCTTGGTTTCTATTCCGGCATTGTATTAGCTTAAAACTCTAAGTTTTCTAAAAAGCTTAAAATATTTCGACGATTTGAGCTTGAACCTTCAAAAACCCAAGAGAATAAATCTTAGTAATCAAAGCATTAGCAACCGACTATCCTTATATAGTTACAATACAATATACGCAAGTGGTTTTAAAATCAACAACTTGTATTTAACTTCGTTTAGTTACGTATTTCTAAGCGATATACAAGTTAATACCGGTATTATCTATTCGTACAACGGTGGCATGTTTGCTTATAACTTAACTACGTTCCTATTTAACTACAATGGCAGTCATAAAGCGGCTTATAGCCTAAATTATAAAAATAGTACTAAGTTTATGAACCGTACTTACACTAACAGCCAACTAAGAGTCAATGGTAAATATTTCGTTTTGATAAATCATGTAAACTTCGATAATATACAAGCGTTTTTGGATGGGAGTGCTCTTGTACACAACATCAGTTCTAAATACGTTACAGTTAACTCGAAGAATTCCGCTTACGTTAGTGAATCAATTTCTAATTTGGAAGTTAATAATATGTTCAAAAATCTCAACATTTCAGTTAGCGACTCTACCTATATCTCAGCTTACAACAAAGGAAAAACTTCCATACATATATAATCACTTGGTGCTTTAGCTACCGCTAATTCAGTTCCAACCCCTTATTACAATATCACTTCTAAGGCTAAAGGGTACTTCGAAGTTTCAAATTTACTTCAAAACGCTAAGTTAACTTTATCTGAATTGTTCACAAGTAGTTTTGAAGCTATTGTATCCAGTAGTGGTAAAGCTAGCGTCTCTTCTAATTCGAAGCAGGATACCATTCACTTCGAAGAATCGGAAGTTAATTTGAAGAAGGACTACTTCGGACTTAACAAAGTAACAACTAACCAAGTTAAAGTTCAAACTGCTGATTGTCACACCGATGCTGTTTTAAACTTCCATTAAGTTTAATACTTTTATCTGTGTTATTAAATATTGTTCTAATTATCAAGTTTTATATATAATTATTTCGTCAAATATGTTAAAGATAAAAACTGATTTATATTTTACTCTAATTCTTAGTTAGTTTATTTAACTTTTATAAAATAAGTAATTTAATTAGTTTATGGATATTTTTACTGATTCTAGATATAAAATGAAGTTATTAGTAACTAAATGGAGAAATTAAAAAGAAATGCTATAATAAAAGTAACAGGAAATGTTCTTATAAAATTATAGAAAATGCATATTTTCTTATTATAGTTGACCAAATCAAAATATATTATAAATAGTAGTTTATTGAAGCTTGGCAGAAGGGATAAGAAACTAATATAAAATTATATATAAAACGAAAGCGTTAATAATCGTTAAACTTTAAAAAAAATGAATAATTTAAAACGAACTAACGAAACTGAAGAAACAGTAGGGCTATTAACTGGTATTATAAGATCAGTTGAATGATACTAAATCGTTTTTAAGTAGAACAGTTATCTGATATAAAATCGAACAAGTCAAGTTTTCTAAAAAGCGTTCTGGTAAGGGTTAGCGTACTAGTCACTGTTATATTTTTAGTTCACACCTACATAGTCTTAAGCTTCAAAGAGAATGTCTACGAATTACGTAATTTACCTGACTTTGGGTTAGGTGGTTGTCGAGCGGATCTATATTTCGACTCAATACAGACTTTCGAATTCGACCCGAAAGAACAGGATAGTTTTACTTTCAACAGCAATGCGGAATTTGAGGTAAAGTTATATTACTAGTCGTTTATTAAATCAAATATAGGGAACTGATATTCAGTTCGTCTTCCATGATGGTTACCCAAACATTCGGTTAGTGTACCAAATAAAAGCATCCGATAAGTATACCTTAGACAACATCAGACTTTCTGCTAAAAAAAATTACGGCTATGAGTTCAACGTGGATGCTCCTAGATCTAGTTTTTTGTATAGTCACTGTATTAGGTTAACACTTACAATAAGTATCCCTAAAACTTTAGGGTATTTCAATAGAATTAATCTGTACCTTAAAAAGACAAGATCTGTATTACTTGGCGACAAGATCGTTCTAAACAGTTTAAATTTAATCACCCCTGATAATATAGCAGTAATGAATTTTAAAGCTAACAACCTATACATCAGTTCTTCTAAGCATATATCAGTATTTAATGCACAGGTGAATTCTGGAACCCTTAGTTCGTATAGAGGAGGTGTATCAGTTAAAAACCTAGAAAGCTTTAAACTTGAACATAACTTTACTTCCAAACATTTCAAATCCATGGCTAATAATCGTCGTGACAACCATCTTGACATCAAGGGCGTAAAGTATGTTTGTGCTAGTAACGTAACCATCGACAACTTAGATATACTATCGGATGGTATCACGCACGCATTTGATATTAGTTCCAACTTCATTTCGGTTAACTCAAAAGATGGGGCTTCTATAACTGGATCGGTAGCTCACTTAGAAGCTAACAACATGTTTAACGACCTCAACATCACTATTTCTAACTCCAACTATGTATCTGTCTACAGCAAGGGTAAAGTCGATGTCAAAGTTAAATCTCTCGGCGACTTAACTACCGCTAATCTAAATGCAACTCCTTATTCCAACTCCACTGATAAGAGTAACGGTACGCTTAAAACTGTTGAAATTAAAAGATATCTTTTTAAAGTTGCAAGTTTGAAAAATAACGCCAAGTTAACTTTACCTGAATCGTTTGAAGGTAGTTTCGAAACACTTGCGTCATACAACGGTTTAGCTACAGTCACCTCCCATTCAAAACAGAAAGATATTCACTTTGAAGAATCAGAAGTTAATTTGAAGAAAGGGTATTTTGGCTTTAATGCTGAATCAATTAACAAAGCTAAAGTTCAATCTGCCGGTTATTATACCGATTCTATTTTAAATTTCCAATAAGTTAGCTACAACCCTTCGATTTATTAAACAATTATTTTATTCAATATAACTTTTAACTTAATTCGCTACATTAACTTTATTATACAACAACTTAAACTATAGAGCTTCTAAAATTCAATTTCAATTTATTGGAATTATAAATTTAAACGGCTTTTATAAAATAAAGTTATACTTGGTAGCTATTAAAGTTGCTTATAATAAGTGTCAAACTCCTAATCAGTATAAGTCACAGACCAAAGGGAGTACCAATTTAAGAATAACTATTTTATAGGAACAGGAATTTAGAATATCATCATTTAGAGCTTTCTTTGTCTAAATTTCAATTTGAATTGCCAAAAATTTTCTGAAAAAATACTAAATTATTATACATCATAAAAAGAAATAGGAACTGTAAGTTAAGGTAAAGTATAAAAGGGCTATCAACCTTTTTATGATAATATAAAATCTAAAATTCAGATTATTATTTTTATTTAATTTTATCTTCATATATTTAGTTTAGTTTTTTTTAATAATTTTATTTTAAACTGTAAAAAAAGTTCTAACAAGTTAAATTAAGCTTTAAATATTAAAGCTAATACTAAAACTAAGTAAATTAATTCTAGCATATAGTAATATTTACTAACTAATAATTTAGCAATAAAAAATAAATTAATACTTTTAAATTTTTATTAAAAGTTTATAAAGTAAAAAGTATTTATATCTTTAAATAACTTAAAGCATTTCAAAACTAAAGTAGTAGTTTTACATTTTTATAAAAATAAAAATTACATTTGCATAAATATAAACTATATTTTTTAGATTATTTTCAAATAAAGTATATAAATAACTTAAAAATTAAAAAATTAAAAGTTTAAATAATATAATCATAATTAAGTTATATTATTTATACCAATAATTTATTTATAATTCTATATTTATAATTTTCAGAAAACTAAAATTGTAATATATAGTTTAAAAACTTATTATATCAAAAAAATTGAAAAAAAAAAACTTATTAAAAAATTATAAACTATATAAGTTATTATTTTTATAAATAAACAAACTTTATTTAAAAAAGTAGCTCTTTTAATATATTAAAATATTTAAATTTAAATAGCTTTAACAACTTTATTAACTACTAATTTAAATCTATAAAAGAAAATATTAAAAATTAAAAGCTTTTTAAACTAATATCATATTAATATTGAAAATAAAAAATATATATATATATTAACTTTTTAAGTTTTATTAAGTAATTAAATTAAAAGTAAATATATTAAGTTACTAATAAGTTATTTAAAAAAAAGTACAATAATATTATTATTATAAATAATTATATTTATAAAATATTTTAAATACAATCTTATATTAATAATTAAGTAATTATTTTATTAAATAGTTTTAAATTAAACCTATTTTATATAGTAAAATTATATTAATCAATTTTTTAATAAAAATATTTTATTTTATTTTAAATTTAAAATAATATTAAAAAATTAATTTAGTGTAAAGTTAAAGTAATAAGTATTTAAGCTTAATATACTAATTAAAGTAATGCAGTTTTAACTTAAAATATAATATATTTAAGTTTATATTACAAAAATTCTTAAAATTTAATAATTATAAATAACATTAAAAATATTTATTATTTTAATTTTTATTTTATAAAATATATATATATACTTTATAAATTTGATTATTATAATAATTATATTAATTTTTTTAAAATAAATATATTTTTAATTGATATATATTATTAATAAAGATAAAGTTATAATATTTTTAAGCTATATCTAAAAATTTAAAAACTTTAAAAATATTACTATAATACTACTTTTAATTTTAATTAGTTTAATAAATTTAAAATAATTTTTTAAATTTTATCTTAAATAATTTAAAATAAGTTATTATTAAAAAGCAAAAAATGCTAAAAATAAAATATTTTAAAATAATTATATTAATTTTATTAAAAATATTTAAGTTATAGTAAAAAATTTTATCTATTTAAATATTAAATTATTTAAAAGCTAAACTAAATTTTAAATAAACTTATAAAAAAAATTAAAAAACTATAAGTAAAAACTAATAAAAATAAATAAAAACTCAAAAGTATATAATTTATTTTTAAATAAAGTATATTATATTAAATTTTATAAAGTATGCTTTTTAAATTTATATATTTAGTTTATATTTTACTTTTTAATATATTAAGTAATTAAAATATAATAAATAATTAATATATTAAAATAATAAAAATTTAACTAAAACTAGTTTAAAATTAATTTTATTTATAAAAATATATAAGTATTAATTCTATTTATATAAATATAAAACTATTTTTAATTAGTTTATTTTATATAATATTATAGTTACTTTAAACTTAACTAGTATTAAATTTCAATATAATATTTATATTATTATATTAAAAGTATAGTAGCAATTTTTTATAAAATATAATTTGTAAAGCTATGTATTTTAATAAAATTTTATAATTTATTAATAATTTTTTGATATAAAGTTAATTATAATACATTTTATAGTTTTTAGCTTATATTTTAGCTTTTATAATTATATAATAGTTATAGTTTACTAGTAATATACTATTTTTTTATAGGTATATACTATAAAAAATTATATTTAATAGCTAAATAATATATAATTTTTAACTATTATTATATTTAATAAGTATTTAATAAAATATTTATACTTTATAAAGTAAAAAATAACAATTTATTATTATTATTAATAATGTTTAAATATATACTAATATAAAATTTTTAAAGAATATTTATATTATATGTTTATTTATATATTTTTATTTTTTATAGTATTTAGTAAAATATAAAAAAATATAGTAACTTATATTTTTAAGCTTTTTATTATTATTAAAATCAAATTATAATTATTTTACATTTATTTATAAATATATAGCTAAAATTTTAAAATAGAACTTTATTTTAAAAAAATCTTAGTTAGCTATAAAAAGTTTATAATTTTTATTTTCTTAAACTTTAATTATATTAAAAAATCTATAAACTTTAATTTTAACTTTATTAAAAATTTATTATAATAATGTTATCAAATTTTGTTAAATTTAGCTATATAATACTAAACTACCTTTTTTATATTTTATACTATTTATTTATTATAACTAGAATAATAATTAGTAAATAGTATATTTTTACAATTTTCTCTTTCTGGTAAAAGTTTAGCTATTAAAATAGTAAATAAATATAGTACTTAAATTTAACAAATAAATTTAAACTTAAACAAGTTAATAGTATTATTATTAGCTATAAATAGATTAATTAAAGTATATTAAATATGTTTTATTTATTATAAAACTGATATTTATGCATATATTATAATATTATATATATAATTAAAGCTTAGATTACTATTGATATATATTTATATATTCTTTTATTAACTTTATCCATATTATTTAAAATAAACTTATACAATTAAGTAAAATAAGGCTGCTATATTATATACTATATTTAATAGAAAAAAATATTAAAAGAATATTCAGAGAAGGAGTTGGTCCCTAACACCAAAAAGGGAATTTGTAACTAACTCAATGAAACCTGAGTCAAATCTATAGAAATTTAAAATGGTAAAAAGTTAGATGTGAAGCACTCAGAGATATATTTTCTCTTAGCTGTAATATATTTATTATCTGGAAATTCTATTTCTAGTGTTCGTATATACCTAGTATTTGACGGTGAACTTATAAGTAATAGAATTACCTTGTATAGTTTCAAATTAATTTATATTAAAATATTTTAAATATATTTTATCATTTTCTGCCAGTTTTTTTGTAACAAAAACTAATTTATACCAAATTCTATTTTGCTGCTTTCTAAATATAAAGTGATTTCATAGCTTATTTTAATTTTATAGGCCGAACCACCGAATTTTCTGTCAAACCAACAACTCAGACTAATTTAATCCACTAAGATAAATAGTCTTAATTTAAAATATAAAAAATGAGTTACCCATTTAGTGAAAAATTTTCGGAGTTCAATTTTTCTTATACTTTTTGGTTCGAATGTGGTTCAGGGATCCAATATACTATTTATGTATTAACAAAATTTGAACTTAATAATTTTTTATACACTTCAAATTCGCATCCAAATAAGTAATAGTTTAAAATGAAAGTATTTTCAGAATAAAAATATAAACAACTTATACACTAGAGAATTCAAATTTCTAACTTTATTTTATAACTATTAAAGAATATCTACAAAAAAAAGTATTATATGAAATTTTGAGTTATTGGTAAATCATTTAGAAGATTTTTTTATATTAGAAAGTTATAAATGTAATAAAATTGATACAAAATTTAATTTAAGTATTAAATTTCGAATGATGACTTAAATAAAGATTGAACGTTTAAATTCCTCTTGGTCTTCTTAAAGCAAGTTCTAAAGATTTTTACTATTTGTTCCCATACAACATTTTATAGTTATCAAAACGTTGTTAAAAAAATAATTTCTAGTAGGAAAAGGGTTAAAACCTTGTTCCTACGATAAATGAATCTGGTTATAAAACTGAAGATAAATTTAAACAATACTGTTTTTGGATAACTTATCGTATTGGTTCAATTCTTGCTATAAAGATCTGAGATGAAGAGGTTAAGCACCATTTTTTAAAAATTAATTTCAAGTCCATTACAAAGTACTAACTAGAATGCGTATCTCAACCCTTTTCATCGGATTACTCAGCCTCGGTTTAGGTTCGCTAAGAGCTGAAGACGGTAAACTATAACCTAACATTTAAAAATTTATTGAGCAATGTTTTTAGACGCTCCTAAAAAAGGAAAAGGTGTTGTAGCTAATACCGACGTTTCTTCAATTGCTGGTACCTATGAACTGTCCTACAACTACAACAACACCAAGACTTCAGCCGATAGCAACCCATTACCTTGTACCACCATAAGTAGCTTCACTCTAACCATCCCTTCTTCCGGTTCGGATATTACCACTAACTTCAGTAACGTCAAAGGTGGTAAAGATCCCATGTTCGGAACGAAACAGAGTGCTTGGACTATCAAAGAATTTGTAAAGCAGCCCGATTATTCAGTTCTTAAGATCAACTTGTTCCGTAACGATGACAACGAAACTTTAGTTTGCATGTACGCCAAATTAACTGATAAGAACTTACTTATCAACTTTAACCCCAAGAACCCTGTAGAATGCCCTACTCGTTTCATAGAATCCACTAAAACTTGTCTCGCCAAGACTGCTTATATTTTCGGTACTTGTAAATCAGGCGCCTGCAGTGGTGAAAAGTCAGATGCCGGTGCTGCTAAGAGTAAGGACGATAAGGCAGAAAAATCTGGTTCTAGTTCATCTGCTATGGCTTACTTACCTTCAGTTGTTACCCTTTCATTACCTTTATTAGCTTTGCTATGGATTTAAATGAGAAAGATACTTAATAAACTAATCTTAATATTAATTCATTGTGTATATACACATATTTATAGACTACAAGTATACTTTTTAGCATAATGTTTTAAATTCTACTTAACGACAACCCTATACGATTTAGCTAAGTACTAGATTTATACCAAACTTACTAAACCTATCGTCTTTAGATTTATAATCTCAATTATTAAAATTTTATAAATATAGCGGATTATAACTAGACAAGTACAATTAATTATTTGTCTAAATCGAATGATTGATTTAAGCAGATATATTTTAAAATAAAATTTCGAAATTATGCTATATTTTAAAAATATAATATATCAATCAACGTTATTTCAGAAAAATTGTAATTTAAACAAATAAGATTAAAGTATATACGTAAAAATTATACATGGAAAGGTTTAAATAGTCCTGTAATTTAGCAGCTCAGAAAATTCAATTTTAGTATTTAAACCATTTACATCTCTCCACACTCAGTTATAACCACCGGCAATTTTGGTTTGTTGTTAGGACCAGTGCTAACGTTTTCAATCTTACGAACTGTCAGATGCCCATCAACGACTTTCCCAAAAACTACATGCTTATCATCTAAAAAATCGCACTTAGCACAAGTAATAAAAAACTTTAAGAATGTAAGTAAAATTATCATAACTATAATAAATTTACTTGACAGCCATTCGTATGGGGTCCAGAATTTGCCTTAAGTATATAAAGTTAGTCGAATGTATTTAGTCTATTAGGTAAATTTACCATTGAGAGTAGATTAGGACCGTCATGCTTGATTTTAAAATTTTCATCACTAAATTTTTCACCATAAATTGACATTGAGCCAGTACCATCGCCCTAAAACCAATTAATATTTATCATTTAGGATGTTTACCTTTAAAAAATCTCCTCCCTGGATCATAAAATCTTTTATAATTCTAATACAAAAGTTTAGCAAATTCATAGAAATTTTGTACTACCTGTGAAAAGTAGCATTTTTATATCCTTTAGCTACATTATTTATTCTTATTTACACATAAAATTCAATAATCGATATTATTTTATTAAAAATTACTTGTATTCACCGGTACATAATTGTCTATAATTTAAAAATAAATGCAATTAAAATGTTAGTATAAAAATAAAATATCAAATGTTTACCTAAAATTCTCGGCTGTTTTGGGTACGACATCTGCAAAAAGTTCCATCTTTATCCTACCGGCTGGTTGGCCACCGATAGATATATCGAAAAATACTACTGGGTTGGTCATCTGTTCTGTAGTTAAAAAATTGAAAACTGAATATCTTAGCTACTTACAAGTTGAGTGATGTCAACCTTTTTTAGTAACGAAAATTCATCCAATAATTTGCATTTATACTTGTCAGTACTATTAGTTCATTTGTGAGTTTAAAATTTTAGTATTGTTCATTGGATAAAATTTTAGATTTTCCAAATAGAAACAAAGTTTTTAGCTCAATACTTAAAAAAGTTTTACTTTTAAACAAATAAAAAATTGATAATATGGGTAAAGACAGCAAAGATAGTAAGAAACAGAAGAAGAGTGAAGAGAAGAACGAAGTTAAAGCCGATGGAGTAGATATTGATAACTTCGACACTAGTAAACTGTTAATCTCACCTGTCGCCCACCCTTTAGCTACTGACAAATTGCATAAGAAGTTATTAAAGTTAACTAAGAAAGGTATATATAATCTAATAATAATAAAATTAAACATATTTTTAGCTCACAAGCAAAAGCATGTACGTCGCGGTGTTAAAGATGCTGTAAAAGCTGTTCGTAAAGGACAGAAAGGGTAATTTTTTTTTCTATTCTACCTTATTAACTTTTTCAAAAGGCTTATGGTTTTAGCTGGTAACGTTTTCCCTGAAGATATTATCAGCCACATTCCTGTTTTATGTGAAGAAGCTAACATTCCTTACTGTTTCGTACCTTCTAAAGAGTTGTTGGGAGCTAGTACCGGTACTAAACGTTCTACCTCAGTACTTTTCGTATCTCCTGGAACCACTATCCCTGATGAATTTGAATATAAGGATGTTTATGATGAAGCTGTTTCCTCAATAGCTAAGTTGAACTAGATGTACTTTAACTAGTGACTTTGAAGTTTATTTTTTACGGTTTAGTGTTTTACCTACTCATTATTTTTTTGAAGGTAGGACTTGATTTAATCGTTGATATAACATTACTATCACTAAAACCCATATTTTTTGAAACTGGTACACTATGGCTGCTACCTTTATCATTCTATATAAATAGATTTTTATTAGTTAAGCGTTGTTTTTATTTAAATTTAGGTCAAAATTTTAATCTATATCTACTAATTTAAGTTTTATGCTTTGCATCTAAACAAGTTATCAATTCGCTTTTAAGTTTCATATCTAAAGTGATGTTTTAATTTTGAATCGATTTTTATAAGATATAGTATAAATTTAAAAAAATAAAATCTATGTAATAATTTTGATTTTGTTATACTAAACTTTAAACTCTCGTTCCTATTACTTTTCTCACTTATATTATTTTTTCACATTTTTTTTGTATTAATATAGATTTTGATTAAACTCATTTTCTTTCTAAAATTTATCATATTTCAATGTCCTCTTGACTGTATATGAATATCCCATTCTCGATTTCCGCTTATAACTAAGATGGGAGCAAACTTTTTAATCCATCTATTTATACAAAGTGAGCATATCTATACCCGTTTTATACAAGTAACTAGTCGATTTGCTTTACTAAGGTTAATGATAGAGTAATCGATTTGTATTATTACAGTAATATATTGGAAGTTACAAAAAGACTTGAGTTCAACTTATTAACTGACTGAGGATCTGGGCCTTCATTTCCATTTAAAATTTCTATTTGCAAATAAGATAAAGATTTTATTAAAAAACATTTTTGGTTATTGACAAAGTCTTATCACTTACTTTAGCTTGACATTTATCAACATCTATAGAATTAAAATTTAGATAAGCTCAATTTAAATATCTTTAACTGTTGCATCTAAAACATACACTTTTTGGCCTTAAGGTCAGATTCAGATTTGGAAAATCAATAGTTAAGTGGTAGCATTTGATTTCTTATCCAATACACCTGCTTGCTAGCATATTTACGAGTTTATTGGCCCAGAAGCTCTAAACCTTTCAAGCATTTTGATTCAACTCTATTTTGAATGCTTTAGTGTTGAACTTCAATCTTTCCAATTTACAACTTAGTACTAGTTTCACCCTGGCCGATAAGATCAAGGAAGTGATAAAATGTATTAAATCCTTCAAAAATAAGCCAAAAAATTTTGTAAAAATTTACCTATTACAAATTTAATCTCCTTTTGTAGCTAATGTTTCCTAGCAAACTATCTAAACAATTTTGTAGCTTTACCAGCCCACCAACCAAGCTTTGCTAATCAGGGTATTATGCTAAATCTTAAAATAGATAGTTTTCCTGAACCATAACATCAACCCTGTTTTCTAAAGACTTAGCTAGGGTTTCTTCTGTATAAACTCAAGGGATAATAACATTGAATTTCAACTTCTTATCATTTTATTGATTCTAATATCCGCTACGATTGGGGTAACCCTGGAGAGTAGTAAATTTCTAAGCCACAATAAACTTTCTTTCAGTCGTTCACATTCTATATTTCAACAACTTTAGGGTCTACTTCCAAAATTTAGTGGAGTTGTTTATTTGGTAATTTATCTCATTCTTCCCATTGCAAAGTTAACTGATAAGTTCTTATCGGAAACTGATAATACAGTGAATGACTATAGCAATTATAAGTACAACGATTACCGCTAACAAGCATTGATACTTAAATTTTATTATGCAGTTCATCAATCTACATTATTGTTAGAAAAATTTAAATGTCCACATCTTATTTTTGTTAAAGAATCAACTTCAAAATCTTTAACTGTATACTCTTTATCAACTTGACGGAAATCTATTAGATGGTGTTTAAAGCTATTCCTCGTTTTAAAAGTCATTCTATTGGTTATTATGTTGCATCCCCTATAAATCAATGAAATCAAGTTGATACTGTATATTGAATTTTGTTACAAACCTGTATTGTATCGATGTCAATTATCTCCTTATTTAAAATCTTTCCAAACTCCAGCGGCAGTTTTGCTTTACTTGTCCTGATTGTACTATAGATAATCATTACTGGTTTTTGTATCGTTTGTAAAAACTAGTTAATTAATCAAAAGAGCTTGATTTTAGTTAAACAGCAAATTATAATAAATAAGATATGTGGGTAAAAAATCTAAGCTACACATATAGGAAAGTTGTGAAAAGTATTTGGAAAAGCTTTTAAGCTTCATAATGTAATCATAATATTAATTACTATATAAAAGAAATAGCGCATTGAAGATAAGTTTATGTACCCTTTCTGCTAATTATTTATAATTGTATCAATAAAAACCAAATTAGATAATAAAGTATTTATATATCGTTATATGAAAAAATATAAGCTGTAAGGTACAACAAAAACTTAACAACTCTTAAGAGGAAAGTGTACCAGACCAGCGAGTTATGGTGAAGTATAACGCAGTATTCACAAATCCTGCAAAATCAGGATTGACAGATAATGATTCAATCATTCTTTTCATATAAGAAGCTCTACGACTCCCTTTATTAGAACCAATTAAGGGTGAAGTAATACCGGTTATATTAAGTTTACCATCAAATAATGAAGCTACACCATGATCTGGTCCTAAGCTTAGTACCAATAAAAGTGAAGTTCCTCTGTAAGGCTGAGTTGGAGTGTTTCCCATCTCGGTATTTTGCTTGATATTAAATACAAGGTTCTTAGCCAAATGTAGGGCTTGCATGTGTGCAGTGGAGTAAAGTTTTGGTTCGTTGATATTACTAACGTCACCTACAGCATATATATTAGTTGTACCTATAACTTGAAAGTAATCGTTCACTTTAATAAATTTTTTATCATCAAGGCAGCTTGAAAACTCCTTTTCCATAAGTTGGGAGTTGGGTTTAAGTCCGGATGACATAATTGTAAGATCAGGTTGAATAGTAGCGTTATCAACAGTAGTTTTATACGTTTTACCGTCATCGGATTCGGCTTTCTGATTTAAAAATAAGTTGATGTTTGAGTAACCTTTTTCAAACACATCCTTAATTTTAAGACTAACTTTTTCGCCCGCTTGAGAGGTCAACGCAACACCGTTATGAACTAAATTTATTTGCTTGTTAGGATACCGTACTGCCAACTCTCCGACCGTTTCAACACCAACCGGTCCTCCTCCGATGCATAAAATTGAGTTGGCGTTCTCAACCGATGTGCGGTAGTCAGCCAACTCTTGAAGTCGATCTGAGAACTTGCTAATTTTTAAATCTGGTTTAAACGGTTTATGATAACTGGAGCCAGTGCATATAACCAATATATCGTAGTTTAAAGTACTACCACCGTTCATAACCACTTTTTCAACATTAGCTGCAATTTAATATAAATATATGTACCTTGAGTAGCAGTAATGTAGTCCACTACTTCAACAACAACCTTAACGTTGGTATTCTTAAAAAATCGAGCGTAGCTAGGAGATATACATTCGAGTCTGTCGTTAAACTTTTTAGAGGTTGGTTGAAGTAAAGCATCAATAATAGACGGAGTAAATTCCATATAATCCTTGTTGTCAACCAATACTAGCTCGAAAGGCGTCTTCTTTAACAAATTACTCAGCTCCAAACATAACAAAGAACCAGCTGCACCACCACCTATAACTACGATTTTCTTCATACTTGATGATTTTTACAAATTGGGAGTTGAGAAAGATTTCCACGATTGTAAATCAGCAACTTTTATGTGAAAACCTGGTGGAATGTTACGTAGTCAAAAATGTGGATTTGAAAGCCATTCTGTTTCAGATCCCTTATATAGAATAAAATATGCTTTATTTTTTCATAGTATATCAAGAAATTGAGAAAAACTATATAACTACCCACCCTTACTAATAAAAATCACCAAAAGATGTAGCAAACATGTTTTCATTAAAAATAAATCAACATTTAAAATCAATTAATTTAGATTAAAACTTTAAAATTTCTTATTTTAAAGTTTGGAACTCTACTAAAATATTTTTGGTTAGAAAGTTTAGAAAGTTGAAACTTTAAAGTTTTATAATTTCTAATTTAATAAGTTAAATGTAGCTTAATTGGTCTAAAATCGTAAAAATTATAGTGATAAACCCCCAAAACCTTTTGGAAAGGATTTTAGTTAGAAAATGATAAATCCAAATGATTTTGTAAAGTGGTGTGTATTTAGCTTTTATCATAAGTTTATTGTAGGCCTGGAGAACCTGTATATACAACTAAAATACACATATTCTGATGAGTCAATAGTAAAAGAATTCTCTAAATATAATTCTTTTAGGTTACATAGCTATTTTGTCTTTTTTAACATTTACAGTTAAGCTTTATTTTAATCTTTTACTAACTAACTATTATCTTATCAACAATATATATATATAATTCATATTAATTTTTAGATAATATAATTGTATAGTGTACTTAATAAAATATATAAATATTTAAGCTTAAAGTTATTTATATTAAGTGTCATTAATATTTAAATAACATATTTACAAATAATAACAAATATGTTATACCTATTTTAAATTTAAGAATATAAAATTAATAGAGCTTCATTATTATTATATTAGCTTACAATGTCTTTATTCAATCCAATTAATCTTTTTTTTTGCTTATTAACAAAGCTTTTCCACTATTTTATTGCTTTTATTCTACTTTAATTTATATTTTTATAATAATAATAAATAAATAAATGCTTAAGTTAAGCTTTTTAGTTTTAAAAATAAAAGTAAAGTTATATAATTACTTTTAATAACTTATATAATTATACTAAAAAATTATTTAGCTATTATTTATATAATTATATTAGTTTTTATAATTAAATAATATAAATTTTTAATTAAAAACTTTATATTTAATTTTGTATATTAGTATTTTTTAAAATTAAACTTTAAAAAAAAATTATTTTATATTAGCTTAACTTATTAAAATTTAAAATTTCTTATAATATTTATTTTATAATATATATTTTTATTAAATTTATATATATTGATAAGCTATAAAAGTATAGTATAATATTATATATTTAGCAAATTTTACTAGAATTTATTTATATTTAAAAAGATAAAAAATAAAAAGTACTATAATAAAAAATAATAAATTTATATATAAATAATATTAAAAATTTTAACCTAATTTTATATAAATACTAATATAAATGTTATTTTTAATTTAAATTATATATAAAGTATTATTTATTCTTAAAATTATATAATTTTAAAATATAGATTTATAAGTTAATTTTAAAATTTTTAAACTAATATATATTATTAATAGTTATATAGTTAAATATTTAAAATTTAAAATTTTAATATTATAAATTTAGTTAATAGTTATATATAAAGTATTTTTAACTTTTAAGATAACTATATTTTTTATAGCTATATTATAAAAATTTAAATAATAATATTTAAATAATAGTATACTTTAATAAAATATACTAATTATTTTTACTTTATAGTTTTAAAATATAATATTAAAATATATTTTTTCCTTTTTATAAATTTAAAATACTATTTAATTCTATTATTTTTAATTTTATTAAAATAAAAAGGTATAAAAAATATACATATAATTATATATTTTATAATATAGTAATATATTACTTTTTTATATTTTTTTAGTTTTTTTACTAATTTATATACTATATTTTTAAATTTTAAGCTTTTAATATATCTATAAAATAAAAATTTTATTTTATTTACTTTTTTTAATATAGTAAAAAAGTAAAAATAAAGTATATAAATTTAAATACTAACAACAATTATATAACAGTATTATTTTATAATACTGCTTTTAATATATACTTAATAATAGTAATTAATAATTTAATAATATAGTTAAAAATATATTTAAGCTTTTTTTCTAAAAATATATTTAGTTATCTATATTTTATATTAAAAGTTATATTATATATTATATATTATTAAAATCAGTAAATAATAAAATAATAGAATTAAAAAATATAAATTTAAATTAAATAAATTTATAATTAAAAGTAAATAATACTAAAAGTATTTATTATTATCAATATTATATTTTTAAATTTTAAACTATAATATTTCTTAATTTACAAACTTAAAATTTTAATATTATTAGTTTATTATAATTAGTACATTTTATTTTTAAAATTTAATATTCTCAGTATAAATATATATATAATTTGTTAAAATTAAATAGGCTATTATATAACTTTTATTATTATTAGAAGTTTTAAACAATATATATATATAATTTAATAATATTTATTAAAATGTAACAAGATATATCATTTTTATACTTTATTTATATAATAAATAATATATATATACTTTAATTTTTAGCTAATTTTTTAGCTGAAATTTTTATATAAAAGTTTTAAATTTAAAATCAACTATTTTTTCAAATATTTAATTCTATTTATATACTTAAAAATAGCTACTTTAAATTTATAAAGAAATAGTCTTATAGTTTTTTTTCTAGTTTATATATATATATTTATGAATATAAATCTTACTAGCTACTTTATAGTTAAAGCTTTTTAAATATATATATAATTATTTAATTTTGAACAAATTTTTATTTTTATTATTTTAATAAAATAGTGAATCAATATATAAAAATCTTAAGTATAATAGAAAAGTATATAATTTTTAGCTACTACCTCATATTAACAAAATTTGTCCTCTAATAGTAAAATATAAATTGCTCTATAAATTTTAAAAGGGTAAACCTATATCTTATATGGCAAGATATATATTCTAATGTAGCTAGACACATATTACTTTCAATAATTGCCAGTTGAACAGTACTAATCCTAAAAATTTTATTCTCAACTTTTAAAATTAAAACCTAACTCAAAAGCATTTATTAAGCTTAAAAATATTTAAATCAAGTAAAAACCTCTCACTCTTAAGTGAAGGGACGTTCAGGAGAGTTTGAAAAAAGCTATTCTAAAAATCTTCTTCTTCCCTTATGAGGCCTATCCAGTTAAGTAATACAACACAGCAGCCTAAGAAGTAGTGGAACCAGGCCAAGTACCATCTATTTAACCGTTGTAGTACCGATTTGTTGGGGCGGAGCGCTGGTAACACTTTGAAGTCATCATAGAGTGATAGGGAATCTAAGGGGGGATAGGGATCAAACGAATAGAAGTTGAAATCCTGCATCGGACCTGGTAAGGTAGTGGCGAACACTGTATCACCTACACGTTTTAAAATATCAATATTTGGTAAACAAAAGAAAAGGAATAATAGAAAATAAAAGGTTACCGGTGACCGCGAAATGGCGGCAGAGATTTTCATCGAAATCGTGATCCAAATCAATTTGATATCTTAGTTTAATGTGGTCCAGGGTAACAGCCCCTTTGCTGTAGAAAACGTTCAAATAATCTAACTTGGCGAGCAGTTTGGGTAGCGCAGATTTAACCAGTTGAATCGTCTAAATTATATGAATATGTTTTAGCTATAGGTTCTAAGTTATGTGATGTACCTCCGGTTCCTTCCATAGAGTGGCGTTGGTATCGACGTATAGTACAGACTGGTAATGAAGTTGCGTATTTTCCTTAAATCGTGTTGGTCCTAATAACAAATTAAGATTAATTTACAAAAAAACAATACTTTGTGAGCTGAGATTAGAGGAATGTTGGTGCAATGGCTGTAAATCTTCTTGTATTTTGATTTTACAAGCTTTTAGGAGGCTAAGAAGCACGTTGGGGAAAGCAAGGATCGCTAGTGAAAGGGAATCAACTACATCATCCGTCTATAATTAAAAAGAGTCAAAAATCTCATTATCGTATAGTAAACAATTACCATCTGGTTGTCGTTCAGTCTGAACTTAGCTAAAGCTAAGGAGTACATTAAGTTTGGTTGTAAGTTCGGTAGCTCATCCCCTTCCTTTTCAGCTTGTAAAGCTTGGTAAAGGTCCAGTACGTACTGGTACTGTTTAGCTTTAATTGCTAACCTGTCTATGAGGAAGAGCATACCTAATGGGTCGTCATTAGGACTTAGTCTATGAGGTAGGAAAGTTATAATGGGTAAATGGTGGATATAATATACGCTAATATCATCTTTGCAAATTCGAAAGCAGCACGCCAGCACCCCTGCCTGGTCAAAGCTTCCATGTGCCGGAAGAAGATTAGGAACACCGGTCTAGATCCATAAAAGAAAATAAATTCTATGTGTTGTAACTAAAATTTTCACCTATTTTCTAATTGCCTATAGTCCAGTCTACATTTTCCGTTGAAGGGTTCGAAATTAGTATGGAAAGCCTTCTCGATAGCCAACAAACCCATCTCTAAATACAAACACCATCATCAGAAATAATTGTTTTAAGCGGTTTACCTATGTACTCGTTAGCCTTCTGTACGTCCCCAGTACTAGTGTTGATATCGGCGAGTTGGAGGAGGGCCAGTAGGTGGTATGGTTCCTCAAACTGGATCTGACGTATGAAGTTGGGGTCATGGCTCTGTACCGCCATATAGAATCTCTGAGTAGTTTTACGGTAGTTGTCGTTATGTCGAAACCGGAAGAAGTTGGTAACTGCTCCAGTCGAATCGAAACAGGGTTCCATAGACAGACCTAGGCGCTGGCAAGGTGGCCAGTACTCCCTAGGTTTAGTGAGTAAGTACCTACCACCCCTTTAAACAGTTGTCAGCCTTTGTATTTAAAAAAAGTTATTTACTTGGCTATACGCTTCTTCTTCAACTCCTGTTGTACCTAAACTGGAATGAGTGGTTATACCATTAAAATCTAGGTTACTATTCGTTTACCGAACATCTGATTGATTTCTACCATAGGATCTAACATCCGAACTTGTACTTGTAATAATTTATTAAATTCAAAAGTATCCGGTCCTGATTTTTTTAATTTAACATCTTGGCTATTAACAGCACTTTTATCTTCATTTATAAACCTTAAAATAAATCCTTTTATATAAAATTAAAAAAATCTATAAATTTACTTCTTTCCAACTTCATTTAATATGTTGTCAAATTCAGTATCACTAAGGTCATCGATATCCTTTCTTTTTTCTTTTTGAACTTGTTTTTTCTTCGGTTTGGATTTTGAAAATTTCTTTAAATTTAATTCAACCTAGAGTGTTTAAGTAAAAAATGTATAAATGATCAATTTACTGGTTCTTCAATTGACTCTTCTTCACTATTATCCTCAAGATTAGAATGTTCTATTCTATCTTCTTCCAGCTAAATGGTAATAGATTAATAGAAATTAAAAAAGATTAAATATTACTGCTGAAAAAAGGTTAGATGTAGAACTTTGGTTAGTTTCAATAATCTCACTTTCAGATGAAGAAACCTCAGAATCGTTGATAAAAGTCAATGGAGCAGATTTATTTTTAGATTTGGTATTCCTTTTACGAATATTGTTTTTATTCTCTAGGTCGTCCAAAGTATCAAGTTCAGCCGAGATACTGTTCAACTTGTTCAACTTCTTTAAAGCTCGGTTCGACATCGTTAAAAAAAATAAATTTTAGTGGATTTAATTCAAGTTATCTGTGTTTAGAATTGTTCAAATCGGCTTTGAGCCTTATTTATTAACTTTTTAAAGTGGATGACTCTTGAAGAGTTCTTGATTGAAAAGGCTAAATTGCCCTTTTAAAAATACATTTATGTCGCAATCTTAAAACCAAAATAACCAATCATATGTCTGATTTAATATATATTTCGAAAAAAAGTATGCAAAAGTTTTAAAATGGTATAAAAGCGTTTAATGATAATTCTTTGTTTTGATATCTTAAATTTTGACAGTTAAAACTTTTTATTGATATATAATTGTTTACGGCAAATGATCGGACTATCGGATATGCCCTCGGAGATACTGGAGGTAGTGATAATGTATATGGAATTGGAGGATTGGTTAGTGATGACGCTTTTTAACAAATATTTCCGTCAAATTACTGTACCTTACATATTTGAAGGAGCTATTGACGAGAAGTTACATAGGTTCTATAACGACGACAACTTTGATGAGACGATTTCACTTGATGACTGTAGGATGGCCAACTATTTGATTAAGAAGTATAATGGGTATGTCCGGAAAATAAACTTTCTAAAGTTTGATATACTGGATCCAACTTCGATTCGGAATTATTTTGTATGTTCGATACGGTTATTTAAAAATCTTAAAGTGTACTCGGACTACGACACTTACTTCGACTACCTACGTATACATTTTACTAAGAGCGACTACGTACGATACGGTAATTTAGAGGTGTACAGTATAACTGTCGATTCCGATATCCCAATAGACAAACGTATCGTTACTAATTTGAGAAATTTGAAGAGATTTGTGGTACGGGTAAGCAACAGTAACTCCTTCCCGTTCGATCTGCTCAACTGTCCTAAACTGAAAACCGTCGGAATATACTACCACCTGTTGACTACCTCCACATTCCGTCAGATTAAGGATAACGTACCCAACTTAAAAAAATTCAACGTATTCTCCGTTATAGTAGCACTCAAAGATGGACCATTACCAATATTCGATACGGTCATCGAAGCCAACTTTCATTTTAATAAGGGAGATCCCGATTGGATTGTAGATTACTACACCAATCCTAGCTACTGGCCTAACCTTACCACCTACAAAGTTGAGGTCGATGTTTCTCACAAGTTAAACTTCGGGAATGGCTGGAATAAGCTTAGAAAGCTAACTACCCCATTCGTTAACATCAACACACTTCAACAGCTCAGTGGAATTGTAAATTTAGTCGAACTGGAGGTTAGTTTTACATCACAATATACCCAAGGCGATTTAAAACTTTTATTTACCACTTTAATCCACCTCAAGCGCCTAAGCCTCCAAGGTAAATTCGATTCAAATCATTTCGACTTCACTCATGGCTTAAATTTACAAGTTTTCAGGATCAGCTCCTTAATTAACTTCACTACTCAATTTGTACAGTTTATAACTAAACTTTCAAATTGCCGTAGCTTGCATATTTATTGTAACAACAAAGTGGACGTCTTCAACCTTCCACCAGGCTTATCGGATGAAATCGAGTTTCTTAACTTATTGGATCTTAATGTTTCCGATAACCTTTACCCTTTCGATCAGTGGGTTAAAAATAGATCACCTTTACTTGAATAAATCGTTGGTTATTGTTTTAGGTATATTTTATGCGTATTTATTTTTAGTATTTAATTTATCTCGTTGTATAAATCGACCTGAATTCAAAAATAGCAACACCGAGGAAAGGTTGAAGATGTTGCCTATGAACTGATGTGAGCAGTTGAAATATTTTACACAGCTGTACCAGCGGGTATTACGGTCTTACTACCGGTTAGGAAATGTAATATTCCTAATAATAGCTGTTATAGAGAATAAGAACTTCGAGTAAATAAGATATTTTAATATTCAGCTAAATAGTCTAGTTTTAAATTAGCATTCCAGGTGATCACTTAGGTGATCCAACTGTTCAAACCAGTATACTGAAAATAAATAATTGTTGAAATAGCTATATTCGGTAATAAAATTTGAGGGAACTATGTTAGCACTATTATATTTAACTATTGTAAAGAATTTAAACTCTACTTATAAATTTAATTATATATAGATGTGCCTAAGTAAATAAGTTTAAATATAGCTACTATCAAGATTTACCTACCAAAAATAGCTACTTTAGTAACATGAGGAATAAAAATAAAGTCAAGAATAACAAAGTATGACTATAAGCTAAAATTAAAAAATAATATATTTTTTATTTATAAATTAACTTTAATATATATATATATATTGAAATAAATTAAATTAAAAGCTTAAGATTAAATTTTTTATGGCAGTTAAATTAGTTAAATAATCTAGACAATCTAGTTATATTATATTATATATATAGTTAAAATAATACCATTAGTATAAAGAAAATTATATTAAATAAAAAAATGTTTTTACAAATACAAAAAGATATAAATAAATAGTGCAGTAAAAATAAATTAAAATTTCTAATATAATATTAAAATTATCTTAGTTATATATATATATATTATAGTACTGTTTATTAGCAATTACATTATTAATATTTTTTATATAATTATAAAGTATTAGATATTTATTTAAAATATACTAAAAAACCTAAAAATATTATATAAAATAAAATAAAATTTAATTAAAGTTATAAAAAAAATTTTTTTTTCTATTAAAGCTACTAGATTTTTTAGCTAAAATTATATTTTTTAAAATATATCTAAAGTTAAAATTTTAAAAAATACTAAAGTATTAATTTTAATATTTATAATTAATATTAAATAGAAATACTATAGTAGCTAAGTAGTATTTATAAGTTTACTATTTCTTATATACTAGTTTTTTTAATAAATATTAAAAATAAATATTTATTAGTAATTATATAAATTTATATATATATATATATTTGATTGAAAGTATATTTTAAATTAAAAGAATTATAATTTAAAAAACTATAAGAAAATAAAATTTTATTTTTACTATAATGTTTAAAATTAATTTATATAACTAATTTAATAATACCTATTTTTTTATTTTACCAATATAGCTAAATTATATATTAATTTTTAAGCTTTATTTATTTATTTGCTCTAAATAACTAAAATATTAACTATTACTATTATATTGCTTAATACT
The DNA here is from genome assembly GCA_037055185.1 of Capillidium rhysosporum. Lineage (NCBI taxonomy): Eukaryota > Fungi > Entomophthoromycota > Entomophthoromycetes > Entomophthorales > Capillidiaceae > Capillidium > Capillidium rhysosporum. The sequence continues at coordinate 49,684 of JAWQFY010000098.1, forward strand.
TTAAATTTTAAATATATATCTTTATTTTAGTATTATTTAATTAGTAAAATTTTTGTTTATTTATTAAATATTAAAATATATTATTATTTTTTTAATTTAATAAAAATTTATTTTTTATTTTTAGTAACTAGTATACTAATTTGCTTAAAATATTTAATATAAAAAATTTTTAGTAAAAAAGAATAAATATTTATTAAAATTAAAAATATTAAAAATATTGATTAACTATTTTTTAATCTAAATTTTAATTTTAAAAGTTATAGCTTTCAAAAAATATATACTAAATTATATAACTTATCTTTTTAATATATTTATTTTCTAAACTTATTTACTTTTTAATAAAATAAACTATTTAAATAAAAACTATAATAATATAATTTATATAATATTTAAAATAAAATAAAAAAAATTTAAACTTTAATTTATATAAAAAGTAATTTAAATTAAATTATTTTTAAAAACTATTTAGTAAAATTAAAAATAATTCTAAAGTATAAAAAAAAGCTAAATAATAAATTTATAAATAACTAAATATAATTATAAAATTAATTTAATTTTTACTTATATTATTTTACTATATATATTAACTTTATATTAAGTTTAAGTTTTTAGCTATTATTTTATTTTTATTATTTTATTTAAATTATTATAATAATTTTTTTTAAATTTTTAATTATTTTAAATATAATAGATAAAGTTTATTTTTAATTTATTTAAAAACTTTTATTAGTTTATTTTAAGTTTATAAATTATTAAATTTTAAAAATTAATATAAATTAAGTTTTTAAAAAAAATATATTAAAATTTATAGCTTATAAATATACATTTTTATAGTTATTATTAGTTTTTAAGTTATTTTTACTAGTATTCTACTTTTATATTATATAAAAAAGATATATTTAATGAAATTTTTTATAGCTTTTAAGTAAAATTTAAAACTCATTAAGAAATTATTAACTAAGTTAAAGTATAAATTATATAGCTTTATTAAGTAAAACTAGCTAAAAAGCTAATTACTAATATTTTATATACTATATATATAAGATTTTAATATAATTTTTAGTTATTATAATGATATAAAAAGTAATAACCTTATTATATAATAATAAAGCTATATATTAATATAGCTTAATAGTTTTTTAAATAAACTTAAAAAAATAAAATATAGCTTTAGTAGTTAAATTTATTATTTCTAAATTTATATAAGCTATAATATGCTATATAATTAATATTTTTAGCTATAAGCTAAAAATATTAATAATTTTAATTAAACTAATATATAAAATTTTTTTTAAAGTTTTTTTATTATATAAATATATTAATGCTATTATGATATAATCTGGATATACTATAACTTAAGCCTGATATAAAATACTTTACTTAGTATATTAGACTCAAATACTTATTGCTTTAATTATATATTGATGCTATCCTTCTTATAACCAATATAAAATCAAGTTAAAATAATATCTCCCTTATTAGAAGTTAAATTGCCAGAATATTTAATAATATTGACTTGCTATCAAAACAAATCTTTAATTAAAACTCTCTAATAATACTGTTGCTAAGTTATTGATGTAATAAGTATTGTCTTCTGAAACAATTTATCAACTATCTGACTTACCCCAAAGACAATAGTTATCTCTATCCTACACAGCCTACTCAACTCTGTTATAAGTAAATCAGATAAGTATGCTATAAAAGGACCTTTTTTTTGCTTTGAATAAAAACTTTTATACATCTTATTTTTATCAACTATATTGATATTTTAGAGATTTTAAAGTACAATTAAGCTAAGACACTTGGCCCTAACTAGACTAAATAGTAAAACCTCTATGCTACCTTTAAGACAAGCCTATCAATTACTATAACACTTACCTAATTTAATCAGGCCTTATAAAAATACCCAAGGCACTTGCCTCCTACCTGAGTTTTAATTAATTAAGTTACTGCCTTTCAAATGGCTATATAGTAAAACTATAACATTTGGCACTTATGGCTAGATGTCTAAATAACTACAAACCCTATACCAATTATTTACTGTCTAATAGAACTAAACAACAATCTCAAATAAAAATGAATAATAAGAATAGAAATACTAAAACCAAAATGGTTTTTACCAAAAGTTATACTGTCCTATCTGACTACTCAAAGAATGTTGAAATAACAAACCATCTCTTTAATATTATAAGCTACTACAACTCTATTAGAAGACAAGTATTTTTTGACTTTGAAACTTTTCAAAAGTTTTTCTAAAATAACGCAATCTTTATCAAAAGAGATAGAAATTATTATAGCCCTATAGTACCAACTTATGATGTTGTAAAACACCCTTTATCAACTGAAGACTGCCTCTGTATACAACGGTTTGGTGGCCTTCCTATGCATACAAAAGATGGAAATTATAAATTACAGTATATAGCAAACAACTTTGACAATTTCCTTGTTGTCCCTTATCAAGTACTGCAGTTTTTTTTACAATTACAAGAATATTTAGTTGAAGTATTGCACTCCTCCTACTTCCAATCAAGAGATCATATTATAACTCTCAAGGAATCCTTTGATAACTAGACAACCATAATTGGAGTACATTTTGAATATATAAATATTTTTATAAATAGAATAGCATCATTAGAAAGTAGCTGCTATCATGTTAAATGTATAGATAAGAGTATTAGTAACACGCTTAATAAAATACAGCTTCTTGTATACAGTAAATTAAACCATCAAAATAAGTAGTTTCTAAACATTCTGCACTGAGTTAATATGACTATACAATATTAACAAGAGGCAAAAGATATTCTTACTAACCTCAAAACAAAGTACACTATTAAGACCATATATATAGATAAAGTTTTTATTAAGTTAGAAGAAAAAGTAAAAAGAATGGAGCTAGAAATACAAGTTAACTATAAGACAATTAATATAATTAAAGGAGAAATGCTAAATGAATGTGAAATCTCTAATATCTTTTCTCAACTACTACAACTAAAGAATCAAAGTGTAACTATTGCTGAAAACTCAAAAGACTATCCTAATTGTACTCACCAAACTGAAATAATACACTTAACTATAGAGCTAGAAAAGATGTATATAGATCAAGCATCTACTAATTATTATTTAAACAACTTAATTAGCTATATAAATAGTAAGAACTCAGAACCACAAGATAAAATATTGCAATTAGAACAAACAATATTAAGAATGTAAACTAAGCTCAATGCACTTTGCTACTAGGCAATAACTAAAAGTCTCTCTATAGCTTCTTTAGAAGTTGCTCTAAGATCAACCTATAGAATAAATTTCCAATAAGAACCAAAAGACCAGTTGTCATCCAATAGCTATACAATACCTCTACAAAGTTATTTACTTAGAGCTACTAAAGCTTGTAATATTAGAATAGCCCAAGAGTCTACAACACCACTATCAGCAGCTAAATCCCAGATTTAAAATCAGTTGTCTTTCCAAAGAGTTAGTAACTACTCTTCACATTTTATTTCAGTAATAGACAAAGTTGAAACTAAAACTATTTTAAGCTCCCACATATAACCCAAGCTTAATGTTTGAATGGCTAAAAGTTTTGCTTAAAATGATGTATACCTACTTTTCAAAAATGAACAACCTAGTTTTAGAAGGTTTTATTTGAATTATAAACCAATAAATACTTTTCCTACTACAATAGACTTTATAGTTATGCTATTCCACTAAAACATTTTAAAAAATGTGCCACAACCTAGTATTTAACATGCTATTAATCCTTTACCAAGCCAGAAAAAAGCATATATTATTGCTAATTTAGGCTCTTCTTTAAATCACTACTCTAAAAATAAGTTTAGAATAATAAATAATACTTGTCCTAGTATGGCTCCTCCAATATCTCAAGTTTACCATAGAGACAATTATGAATTAGAAAGTACTTAAGATAGTTTAAGTATTAAAAAATTAAACTACACTAATAAGTTTAACCCTGACTCTGGTGCTACTGCATCAGCTTATTTTAGTATATTAAAGTATATTTTTAAAGTAAGTAAATACCTAAATAAAGATAGAATTGAAGTACTTATATTATTACTTTATAAAGCTTAGCTGCAATAGATTATAACTTTAGACAACTATATTAAAAATAATTGGGAATTATTAAAAGCAGAATTTATTAAACAATATAATACTAATATTTGCCTTGATAATATTAAGGTAGAACTACTAAATATGCACTTAAGTCCAAATAAATCACTTACTTTATTTGCTAGATGCTTTAAAAATAAAGCTATAACTCTAATAATGAACAAATCTCTTTCAACCTCTAACATTAAAATATTTTTTTTCTATAACCTACCAAAAGAGATATACAATACTTTATATAAATCACTGATAAAATGTAAATCTCCTTCTAGCTGTATATCTATTTTAGAGAATTATAGATCATATAGCTCAGAAGCTGCTAATACTACTTTTAACTGATGCAATAAAAACAATTATAATATTCATTATATTAATGCCCAACCTAAGTTTGAACTATTAACTTATCAATACTATGTTTTAACAACTCAACAATTTTATAATAATAAATATAATAGACTACACCTAAAGCAATTTACAGGATGTTACAATTGTAGTGAGTTTGGACATATTACAAAGACTTATGACTAACCTCTTCCAACTAATAATAGATTTAAGTACTACCTAAAGTTAAAAGTTGAAAAAGCAAGTAAGCTAACCAAACCTCCTTCTATTAACGTTATTTCTATTAACAATTCAACTGACTATTTTAGTAATGAGTTCTCCAATTCAAAAAACTACTAAGTGGAGATAATAATAAGGACATTATCTCTATATTTATGTTAGAGCCTCAATAATCTCTAAATCCTAATTTTCCAGAAAGTTATCATATAGTATTTGCATTACCATCATCTTCTAATATTTTAATAGAAGTTCTAATACTAAAATGTTTTTAAACATTAAAAAAAAAGACTTATAGATAGACCTTCTAAAATCCCAAATAATCTAATTACTGTTAAAATCCCTTATTTACCTTGCATTACTCAAGCAGAGTTACTAGATAATAATCTTTCTATAAGTACAAAAAAAGCATTTAATGTAGTAGCTAAGCTATATAGTATTTAATTGAATAACCTATTAAATAATGCTTTAACTGAGAAGAATGTAGTATTTATTACTGACCTACTCTCAAATATACAAGTACTTATACTACTGAAGCTATTTTTTTATCTTTCACCTACAATTGCATCAATTATTAAGTCAATGACTAACTTTAAAGCCACATCTCATCCATTTGTACTTTGAACTTTAACAGATAATCCTAAACCTAAAGTACAATGTACTTACTATAATATAGTTATTGATAAAAATCAAGTAATTGTAATAGTAGATAGTAAAGCACTCTCTAATATTATATCAAGTTACTTTGCTAAATGTTTTAGTATTAAACTAAATATTAATTGTTCTGATATATATGGAACTGCTAGTAAAGAAACAACAATTGCATTAGGGGCTTATTTTGCTATTCCAATTATATTAGGAAAACTTACCTTAACATTTCCAGCTATAATAATTGATTTTTTTTCTTATGACTTTTTATTAGGAACAGATTTCTTTATTCAACATAGTGTTTATATAATGTTTAATGTAGACTGTATATCTATACTTGACCATCTAATTCCAATCTATTATAATAAAAAAAACTTACAATTTATATAGCAAAAATGCATAAAAAAGGTAGTAGCTATATCTAATAAAACCGTCTTTTAAACAACACTAGTAAAGTAAGTAGTAATAAAATACTATACTAAAAAAGAAAATAATATATATAAAAAAACTAAATCTAAAACACAAAAAAATATTTTTGACTACATTACATTAATATCTTCAATAAATTTAATAGATAAAAATGAAAGAATTATTTATTACTAAGATGGTCTTCCACTATTTTTGCCAATAGTTGCAATAATACTACCAGAAACCCAAAAAATTATTAATACTAAATTATCAATACAAATTCCAGCTGATAAATATGGAATTATCTCCTCTATAGAGCAAACTACTTAATGGGAACCTGTTGTACTTCCAGAAATATTAGACTTAGGTTATATAGGCAATATATTACTATTAATTGCAAATTTAATGTCAAAACTAATTAAAATAAAAGTAAATCAACAAATTGCAAAATATCAAATATTTAATAATTCAAAAGTTATTAATATTAAACTATTTGGATTACTATCTAATATTAGCTTAAAAGAGAAAATTAATAATCAACTAAAAATAGCTTTATATCTTATACTAAGATCTAATCTAACAATGCTAAATAAAATGCAATAAGATCAATTTTTAAAATTATTAGATAAATATAAAGAAATATTTTCTAAATCTGATACTGACTTAGAACTTACAACAAGTGTCAAACATACTTTGAATATAGGAACATCTTCACCAATAGCTTAAAAGCCATATTAAAAATCCTAATTAAAACTTGCTGTAAAACAAGAAAAAGTCCAAAAACTATTAAAAGCAGGTTTTATTATTTCTTCACAGTTACCATAGGAAAGCCCTTTAATAATTGTTAAAAAGAAAGATGGATTTAACCAAGTAGTAATGAATTATCAAAAGTTAAATAAGGTAACTAAACATGATATATATCTACTACTATGGATAGATGATGCTATAGATTGTTTATATAGTGCAAAGTTTTTTTCAGCAATGAATTTAATCTCAGGCTATTAGTAAGTAGGAATGGATTCTGCTGACTAAGAAAAGTGTGCATTAATTACTTCTAAAAAACTTTTTTAGCCAACTTATATACCTCAAGAATTATTTAATACTTCTACTACATTTTAACAATTAATAGATAATATATTAACTGACCTTAAATTAATATATATATACTTATTTATTTTAACAATATAAATGTATTTTCAAAAACCTTCTCCAACTATCTTAATGATTTAAAGTTAGTTTTCCAATACTTATATGAACAAAACTTAAAACTAAAATTAAAAAAGTGTAGTTTTTTCAAAACAAAAATAGAGTTTTTAGGATTTAAAGTTATAAAACAAGATACACACCTAATTCTACAAAAGATTGAAGCTGTAAAAAAAATGGTTGCTTTTACAAATCTCAATAAAGTGTAGGTATATTTAAAATTTATAAGTTATTACTACTATTTTATTGAGAATTTTTCTGATATTACTACACCATTATTTTAATTATTAAAAAAGAATATTCAATTTATATAGATAGATGAATGTTAATCTGCTTTTGAAATACTTTAACAAAAAATTTTAAAAGCCCCAATACTAAAATATCCAAACTTTATAAAACTATTTACTATACAAACTGATACCTTAATCATAGCAGTAGGAGTAGTATTAAGTTAGCTTGATAGTAAAAAATACAAACACCCTGTTGCCTTTACAAGCAAAACAATGAATAAACATAAATGGAACTATACAATTACAGAAAAAAAATGTCTTGCTATAATACATGCACTAAAAGCATTCAGATCCTATATTTATGGAACTAAGTTTATAGTAGTAACCAACTATGTTGTATTAAAATGGTTAAATAACATTTCAAATCCAGAAGGTAAATTAGCAAGGTAGTCATTAAAGTTATAGTCCTACAATTTTGATATTATTTATTGCTCTGGAATTAAATATCAGAATGTAGACAGACTAAGTTAGTTACTAATTGTAGCTACTACCTTACTAAAAGATGATTTTCTTTTTGAATATTTAGCAAAATCTAAACAATGATATAAATTAAATTCAGCTCAACAAGTAACAATAAAAAAGCTAGCTAAAGATGTAATGATAACTGATAAAGGAATATTCAAAAAAACTATAAAAAGATTGCTTTTCTACATCTGCTCTAGTCAAAAAATAAGCATGTATTTCCAATTTTACATAAAAATATGTAGCTATTTTGCATTTAGAAAGACATATGAAACTATGAAAAATCATATTTATTGGAAATTAATGGCTCTTGATCTAGAAGATTATATAAAAATGTATAGAGTATACTAAAAAAAACAAAGTCAAATACATCCTACTAGCTATAAATTTATTCTTCTCAATTATGCTTTTTATATAATAAGTATTGATATAATAGAGCCAGTTGGACTGCATATAACTATGAAAGAAAATCAATATATTATTGTAACCATAGACCACTTAACAAGATAGATTGAAGTTACTGCATTACCAAGTATGTCAGATGCTTAAGTTGCTTTGTTTCTCTTATATGATATTATTAGAAGATATAACTGCCTAAGCAAAATTTTCTCTTCTTAATATTACCACATCTATTATTAAAGATGTCAATTCAACACACTACAACTGCTCTATATTACCTAGAAACTAATGGCATGGTTGAATAAGTAAATGGTACGCTAGTAAAAATACTGCAAAAGTTTTGCCACAAATATCCATCTACTTAGGATAAGTATCTAGATGCTGCAATTTTTGCCTATAGAGTAATATATCATGAAACTATAAAAACAAGCCCATTCTATGCACTTTACAGTAGAAAACTAAACCTTCCAATAAACATTATATTACTATTTAAGTCCTCTCACAACAACTATCCCTCTTATTTTAGAAAGTTGACTAAAGTTATTGTTTTGACACAAATGGAAGCATACTGCAATGCTGCTATAAAGACAATTAAGGTACATAAATATAATAATTAAATATAAGTAGCAGAACAGAAGTATTAAATTAGTGATTTAGTATTAATACATTCTACATATAATAAGCCTAAAAAGACAAAACTTGCTTTAAATTAGTCAGAACCTTATTAAGTTATAAATGTTAATCTCAATGATACTTACATCATTTAATTAGAGAAAAATGGAGACATTGAAACTTATATATATACTAAGTTCTTAAAGTTATATAAACTTTGCTAAAACTACCAAGAGTTATTTCAACCCACATAGATATAGAAATAGACTTATTCTGTTACCCCTTTTAGTTATTATTTATAGGCATAGACAAAATATATATATATATATATATATTAATTTTAACAGGACAATAAAAAGTATAGATTTAATAATTATTAAGAAGGAGGCCTATTCTACCTTTCAAGCAGTTAATTACTTAGATTCCCCCTAGAAGCTTGATTACCTTAGCACTAAGGCAATGTTTGTTTAGAATCAGAAATAGAATTACATATATTTAAGCAAATACCTTGCCTTAAATCCAATCCTTGATCTACACTTAACCTACATACCAGATCCAAATCACAAATAGTCAAATGTAAAACTGCTAACCTTAAAAGTGTGACGTTCCGTCACTCAGCGACTTTATAAGTCGCTGACTTAATGATCATTCTCATCATT
>JAWQFY010000099.1:0-58893 GCA_037055185.1 Capillidium rhysosporum
ATTTTACTTTTAGCAAAGTTATCGGGGACTGATTTTAATTATGGGAAATATTATCATGTAGTAAATTTAGTGATAAAAATGTTATCGGCTTGTAAATTAAAAGGTTGTAATGTTATTAGGTAATAAATATTATTGTTTTTTTATTTTTGCGCATTATAATATTATTATTTTATTATATAACTTTACTTTATTCTTTTTTTTCAACTTTTATCGTTTATTTCTATCAATCATATATATATTAAAAATCAATTTAATTTTAAGCTCATCCGAATTATTGATTAACTCTTTAGTTCGTTTGTTTAACTCGTCTACCGATTTAAAAATCTTTTGAATCGTAAGTTCGAATCCCATAGTCAACGCCTTTTTATTATTTTTTTAAATATTCAAATTTTTATCGATTTCTATATATTTTTTATATATACGATATTTTACAAAATTATATATAAATATTGGCTATAATTGCATATATACTATTTTATTGTTATAATATTTGTTTTTAATATATAAAATAATGCTATTTTATATATTATTTATATAGTTATATCAATTTTTTTAAAAAATGTACTTTTTGAATTTTTATTTTTAATTTTCAATTAAAATACTTTGTAAAACAAAATCAAAAATTAAACTTTAAACAAAAATAAATTAAAAGTTGAATAAAAAGTTAAAATATATATAAATATCTATTAGAAACGAGTTAAATATAATAAATAAGTATATATAAATATATATTAATTGTTAAATAATTATATATATATATATTTTATAATAATATATTACTATTTTCGTATAAATTTAACTTTTTAGTTTGTTTCGATTTTTCGATTTCAATTTTAAATCGATTCTATTGGTTATATTGTATGAAAATTAAAAACTTGAAATCCAAATTTAAAATTTGGATTTTATGAATATGAAAATGAATTTTAAAATATTTTCAGCAAATAATATCGATTTTATAATTAATAGTAGTAGCTAATTATTAGCTGAATTCATAAAGTACCGAGATTTAAATTTTATGAATATTCTAGAAGATTCAAACTTTATCGATGAAGTAATCGTAAGGTTTCAGATCACCAATTTATTTATTTACTTATATAGTATAGTAATATAAGATAAAAATTAAAATCGGAATAAATCAAAATAAGGAAATAAAACAAATCGGATACCGATATAGAAATAAAAATCAAAAGGTATTAATAGTAAATATAATTACTAAATATAAAATTAAAATTAAAATGGATATAAAATATAAATATAATTAGATAGATATAAAAATAAATTTAAAAAATAAACTATTAAAGATAAAAAATAAAAATAAATCGAAATCGATTAAAAAGTAAAGCTTTAATATAATAATATATTATTAAAATAATTTAGAAAAAAAAGTTAGTATAAATTAAAACTAAAGCTTTTAAAATAAAAATATATTAATTAAATATTTTAACTATTTAAATAAAATTTTCTAAATTTTTATATTTTTACTATATAGATAAATATAAATATAATAAGTATAATATTTAATAATATTGCTATTAATATAAAATATATATATATTAGCTTAATTAAAATTATAAATATTTTTAGATATAAGCTAAAAATATTAATTATATAGTAAGTCTTAAATTATATTAATTTAATAATAATAAAGTTAACTTTTAAAGCTATATTTTAATAGTATAAAAATACTTATTATTATAAAAGTAAAGTTTTTAATATAAAACTCTATATTTAGTATATATATAAAATAATTTTAATACTAACATTTTTATAATTTTTACTATAAAAACATAAACTTACTTTAATAGTTTTATTTTAAATTTTTCTAAAAAGTTTATTTAAAAAGCTATTAAGCTATTTTAATATATAACTTTATTATATAGTAGCAAAGTATAAAAGTAAAGCCTTTGTACTACTTTTTTTACTATATAAAAAAGTAAAATAGTAGTAAAGTTAACTTAAAAAAATTATAAATGGCTATAAAAGTATATAGCTATAAATTATAAGTTTAAATATTAAGAAAATATTTTAATATAAATATACTTTTCTTTAAAGTTATTATAATATTTTTTTAAAATTTAAATTATATTTAATATATATATATTATTTAAATATTAGAAAATTCAAATATATATAAATATTAAATCTTATTTTAATAATTATAATATAATTTAAATATAATATAACTTAAACTAAAATATAATATTTTAGTTAGTATATTAAACTTAAATACTTAATACTTAAATTATACATTAATATTATCTTTTCCATAATTAATATAATTTTAAGTTAAAATAATATCTTTCTTATTAAAAGTTAAACTGCTAAAACATTTAATAATATTAACTTGCTAATAAAGTATAACATTAATTAAAACTTTCTAATAGTACTATTATTGTATTATTAATATAATAGATATTATTTTTCTAAATAATATATTAATTACTTGATCTGCTCTAATGATAATAATTACTTTAATTTTATATAGCTTACTTAACTTTTTTATAAGCAAATAGTTAAATATATTATTAAAGATATTTTTTTGCTTTAAATAAACTTTTATATATCTTATTTTTTATATTGCTACTTTAATATTTTTAAAATTTTAAAGTATAATTAAGCTAAAATACTTAGCTTTAACTAAACTAAATAGTAAGATTTATATACTTGTTATTAAAATAAATTTACTAATATACTAAAGTGCTTACTTTCTACCTAAGCTTTAATTAATTAAATTGCTGTCTTTAGAATTGCTACTTAGTGAAATTTTAATAATAATATAAATATATTAAAAAATTATAATTTAAAATTTTAAAAAAAACTAGATCTAAAGTAGTATTTTAATTTTAATTTTATAATGTTAAAAAACTTTATAAATAGTATTTAAAGTTAAATTATACATTTTTATAATTATATAATTTATTATTAAAATATAAAATTTATTTACAAATATTTAAAGTAATTTTTTTAACAAAAGTCACTATTTTAAGTTTTAATTTAAGGCTAAAATTTTTAAACATTTATATTATAAATATTTAACTTATAAGTAATTAGCTTTCTTTTTAATTAGTTTTTTTCCTTATTAGTAAAAGGCCTTTTTTATTAGCTTATAAAGTATATTTTTTGCCTTTTATAAAACAAAGAGTTTTATTTTTAATTTTTATTCTACTTTACTTTTTAAAAAGCTGTTTAGTATTTTTATATAAAATCCAATATATTTACTTAGCTATTAAAAAAAGAATTACTAAAAAAGCTTGTTCTTTTACTACTTACTTTACTTTTAATACTTTTATAAAAAAGAAATATTATCTTTTAGTCCTTTCTCATTTAAATATAATCTCTACTTAGCTGCCAGCTATGCCAGCTACTAAAAATATCACTTCTCACCTCTACTCTAATTTATAAAAAACAGGGTAGAAAAATTATTTAAGTACATCTAGACTTATTTATATAAAGATAGCACATTATTTGCTATGTTTTTTATAGTTTATCTTAGATAATTCTTGTACACTAATTTTTTGATTATCTCTACTCTAGCACAGTTTGACAAGTTGTCCTCTAGAAAACCTATCCTTCTTCCTACCCTCCCCTCTTTTTAGTATTGAAGTCTGAGATTCTTGATCATATCTAGTCTCTTATACTTTTGATTCCCTCAGCTCTTCTTATAAGCTCTATTCTGGCCCATCCCTCTGTTATTTACTTGTCTATTTTGTCTTCCTAGTACTCTGTCCCATCTCCTAGCAAGTGATTTCCTCCTTTTTTACTTTGTAGAAGCTGAAGCTTAAATTATTTTTTTCTAGCCTCTCTTGGTCCTCTAAGAGGCAGATTTCCCTTCAGGTTATTTGTAATTCCCAATACCTTTTTTTTCTCTGTCGGCTATTTGTGCTCTTCAGACCCCTTGCCGTTGGCCACCACCTGAAATAGCTTAAATCTTTCCCATTCTATCTCTCTCTAGTTCTTATATTAATTTATATAATGTTAATAATAAAAAACATTTGGGCCTTTGGCTTTCAAGAATCAAAAAAAGTTGATTTAAGTATAATAGACATTTAGCTGTTGGCTAACATTAATTCAGAATCGGTTGAAAAGTATTATATCAGTTGTCAGATTTATACACAAATTTAGCTCAGCTAAAGAACTTAATATTACACAGCTGTAAAGTGCTAAAAGTAAAAGTAGAAAGCTATAATTTATTTAAGTATATCGAACCTTTTTAAACCTCTATTTTTAAAGTAAGAGGATCTAGATTCCGACTTTTTAAATTTACCGTCAGCATCTCTTTTATTCTTATTTAAAATTTCAGCCATATCAACATAATTTTCTTTTAAATCAGTATCGTCTTCAAACCAGTTAACCTTTTTACCAGCTTTATCAAACCAGTTATCAGCAGTAGCCCATGAATATCTAACTAAGTTATTCCAACCGAATACTGGGTCGATATTAGCCTTTAACCATTCCACAGTATACTTATCTGAAGTATACCCAGAACCAAAGTTCCTAGCACTACTTTTTTCATCCAAACTAGTTATAGTATCAAATTTCCAGTTATGTAGTATATAATCCCTAGTAACTTTGGCAACTACACTTGCCATCGATACAGATAAAAATAACGAATCAGCTTTCTTACGAACAGTGAACCTAATCTGAGGAAATACATTACTAAGTTTAGCTTCATATTTTTCAGGTGGTCCAACGGTATCTACGTAAACTTTTGTTAACCTTATACCACTTTTCAGTACCTTCTCAATGAGTTGGATAGTCGTATCGTGTGCCATGCTGTTCAAATTGTACTTGTTGACGTTCAACATACTACTAGATATATAACTGGGCGCTAAAGAATACACTACAAATCCTAAATTTTTGTATGTTTCGCTATCAACTACATTCTTAAATAGATTTTCTCGAACTTGTTGAGTTAGCACTTTACTGTCGTCGAAACCGAGCCCTTTGTATTGGGATTCCTCACTTTCTACATAATAACAACCACTATATACCATAGGGCCTAATATCGGACCACGACCAGCTTCATCTATTCCCATTATGTAGCTTAGTTCCTTGGATTCGGTTGTTGTTGGAGTTTGCCATAGAAAAGTCGACTGTTGGACACTATCCTGCCAACTGGTCATATTTCTAAATTTTTTAAATTTTGATGATTATATTCGAAAACGATCTGTAAATTTTGAGTTCCAAAAAACTTAAAATTTTCAACTTTGGAGTAAAAGGGTAAAAATTTTGATTCAAGTTTTATGCAAATTTTAAGGAGTTAAGAGAAAAGAGAAGCCCAAAGTAAAATAAACTTTAAAAACAGCTTCAACATAGGTAGTGAGAGATAATGAATCCAGATAACAACATAAAATACAACATAAAAGGAGATGATTCAAACACTTCTGAAGATGAAGGTAACGATCCCGAGCAGATGTTAGGATTAGATACGGCCGCTAGTATTTTTGCAGGAAGTTTAGCAAACCAAGGTCCATTTGTATATAAGTTCGATATAAAGCATGGAGTTTCAGGTCCAAACGATTTCAACGAACCAAGTAATGAGGAACTATATGCAACTGAAACTTTGCTAGAAACTTTAAAATCGGAAGGTACTTTTGAAAATATTGAAGAGACCAAGCACCGTGAAGAAGTATTAGATCAGTTAAGAGATATGCTAAAAACTTTTGTTAAAGAAGTTTCAACGAAGCAAGGGTTGAACGCCGATGATATTAAAGTATCTTCAGTTAACGTTTTACCCTACGGTTCTTACGCTTATGGAGCGCATTTTAAAAATGCGGATATGGACCTAGTATGCGTGTGTCCGGTTCATATAACTAAAACCGACTTCTTTGTACATTTCTATGATGTGTTACTAGCTTCACCTAAAATTAAGGATGCGGTATCGGTTATCGACGCTATGGTACCGGTTATTAACCTCAAATTTTCGGGTGTTGCACTAGATTTAACTTTCGCTAACTTAGACCTTCCAACCGCCAACTTCGATTTAGCAAAACTGGATACTTCGTACCTAGTAAGTCTAGACCCGGCAGTCCTTCGTAGTATAAACGGGTACAGGGTAGCTAAGGAGATAGTAAACTTGGTACCCCACCCCGAAACTTTCCAACTTGCCTTGAGGTTTATCAAGTTATGGGCTAAACGTAGGGATATATATTCTAATACTTTAGGGTTCTTCGGCGGTGTAGCTTGGGCTATACTGGTAGCACGTATATGCCAACGTTACCCTACAGCTGTAGCCTCCAGAGTCATTAAAGAGTTTTTCAATACTTGGTCTAAATGGAAGTGGCCGTACCCCGTTGCCCTCAAAGGTATCGATTATTCCATTACCGGAGTAGCTCAGTGGGATCCATGTACTCACAAATCGGACCAATCTCACCTGATGCCCGTGCTTACCCCCGCTTTCCCATCAATGTGCTCCACCCACAACGTAACCCAGATGAACCAAGGCATCATAGAATTCAACTTCGAACGTGGTAACATCTACGTGGATTCGATCATCAAAGGTGAAAAAAAATGGGAGCTCCTTTTAAGAAAAGATCCTTTTTTCAAACGTCATCCTAATTACCTACAGGTCAACGTAATTACTGAAAGTGAATTTATTCATCCGAGGTTCGTAGGTAACGTCGAATCCAAACTTCGCAAATGGATTCTACACTTTTCTTGTCACCTCGATGTCAAGTTCGTATTCACCGACCCTAAACCCTACTTCTCCACCAACTATTGTGAAACTGAATTGGAGTTTAATGTGATACGGTCTGGCTTCACTGATATTGGCTTAACTAAATCTAGTTCGATTCCCTTTAAAACTTTGTACACATCTTCCTACTACATCGGTTTAAGGTTCTCCGATGGTACTGATGCCTCTACTTTCCTACAGAGACCGGAGTGTTCTGCCTTCATCGAAGAGTTTAAAACTTCTTTAACAGAGTCTGGCCAAGGTGTTACCGAAGGTTCTGAGTGTGTATTTAACATACTTAGGCAGACCGATATCCCTACTCACGTACTTGAAAAAAGGGCCACTATTCCAATTCCTAATTCACCTAAGTATAAGAATGGTGAATATGGTACCAAATTGAACGTACGTAAATTTTCAAACATAGAGGACAGCCCTTCCAAATCGAATACACATAGCCCTTCTCATCACAATAATGATAGTTTGAAGCCTAATCTAAATAGGTCTATCAACGGTGATGATAATAGGAATTCAAGATTTAATCCGCTTAGATCTACCGGCACCCATATCAATAACAATAACGGAAATTCAAGGTTTAATCTTAGTAGATCTATTAACGGTGATAATAACGGACATTCAAGGTTTAATTCACTTAGACCTACTGGGGCCTACACCAACAACATCAATGGTAATCCTCCAAGCAATTTTCAGAGGCAAACTATTGGGAACAACGACACCTATAAAACTTCACATGGAAAGAAGAGGAGATTATAATATTAAGATTCATTTTATATTTTGTTTACCATTAATAAAGCTTTGGTTTTTGGGTTTTTATTACCTATTGTGATGGGGTTTAATGGAAATAATTCATGATATATTCCATGTTTTGTAAGAAATTTCTAAATGTTAGCTTTTAGGAGAGGATAGGATAGGTTTAAGTAATAGTTAATCACTTTTACATTTAAAGGCATATTAACTTTTCACTTTCAACTCTTAAACATTAAAATAGCCAAATATCTTTAGGTAAGGTAGTGATCTATTGATCTGGAAATTTTAATTAATATTAAAAAATGCTTTACTTAAAATAGAAATTTCTAGCAATTAAGAATATTACCTTAGAAGCTATATATAAATAAGGCTTTTGTAGCTTTTAATAAGCTTAAATTATTTAATATATATATATATATCTGAAGCTTAAAAACTTTTTTTTTAGAATCAGATTTTTTTAATAAAAAATACTTATTATTAGAAAAATAAAATTATTTTAAATTATAAATTAATTTATATAACTTTCTTATATATTACTTGTTAGCTATATTTTTATAAACTTTATTTTAACAGTTTAATATATATATAGTTATAAGTTTAAACTACAGTTTTTTTTTAATAATAAATAATAAAATTAAAAGTATTTGAAAAATAAGTACTTATTAAATAAAATTTAAAATAATTTTTAAATATATATATATTAAAAAAATATACTTTAAAAGTATTTTGAAATTATATATATATATTATATTAGCAGTTTAATAAATATAAATAAATATTAATACTTTATATATACTATATATAATAACAGTTTTATATTAATATAAATATATGCTACTTTTTATATACATTTTATAAAATAAAAGTAAATAGGCAAAAATCAAAAAATTGCTACTATAGTTTTAATATAATAAATTTTAAGAATATATAAAGCTATGCTTTTTAAAAAAAAGTAAGCTAAACTTTAGTAATTTTAAGTATTAAAAAAAATTAAATTAAATATTTAAAAGTAGAATTTTATTAAGTTAAATTTAAATTTCATTATTATATTAAGAAATTTAAAATAAGGTTAGCAAACTTTTAACTAAAACTAAATTAAAGAAATTTATTATTTAGCTAAATTAAATTTTATTTTAAAGTAGATATTAAAAGCTATAAGCTATATTATTACTATAATTAAAATATAAAAATTACTAGTATAAAAAAAGTTTAATTTTTTAAACTTTATAATTTTAAAATATTTGAAAACTATTATATATTTAAAAGTAATAATAAGCTAATTAAAAAATTTAGTAATTATTTTATAACTACTAAATTAATAATAATAAACAGTATATAGCTACTATATCTTTACTTAAACTAAATAGCTTTATATTATATAAATAATACTTATATATTATATATTAATTAAATATATTATATAAATTTTTAATATAGCTTAATATTTACTTTATAATAAATATATATATTTATATATATTTTTTATATATAAAACTTAAAATATATAATAGTTTAGTATATTTATTTAGATTTTACTAAATTAAAGCCTAAATATTTTACTAGAATTAAAATTAGATAAATAAAATAGCTATTTTTTTAAAAATTATATAGTAGTAAAAAAAACTTTATAAAGTAATGCTTTATTATATATAAAAATATTATTTTTTATTTTTTTTATTTTTTTAAGGAAAAAGTATAGTAATTATTTAATATTTTAATATTATTATTAGCAATAACTAACTTTTTTATTTATATTAATATTAATTTATTAAATATATTTAATATACTATATATTTTAACTTAAATTTTTTAAAATAGTAATAATTAATTTAAATATAAAAATTATAAATTAATATTTATTTAAATTAGTATATTACTTTGTTATTATAAAGCTTAAGCTTAGTAAAGTAAAATTTATTAGTTTAAATAATTTTTAACAGCTAATTAAAAGTTTTTTAATAATAAATACTTAAAGTATTATATATTTTAATTAATTAGTTTAAATATAATTAATTATTTTTAATTTATTTTTATAGCTTATAAGCTTTAAATAAGTTACTAATTTAAATATTTTTTAATTAAATAACTGCTTTTAAATTTAGTATTTAAGATATTATTATATAGCTTTATTATTTTATTAATAACTTTTAGTTTAAATTTTAATATATGATTTTTAATTTTATATTAATTATTTTTTTAATATTATAATTATATATTTTAATAAATATTAGATTTAAATTTAAAAATTTTGCTATAATAGCTATATTTATATATTTTTGATATATATATAAATTTAAAGTTAAAATTTATTTATTTATTAACTTTATAATATAATAAAAATTAAGATATTAAAAAAATATAATAAAAAAGTTTACTTAAAGTGCTTATTAACTAAATAAAATTAATATTTTAATAAATTTATAATTTATTATAATAGAAAAGGTTGAAAAAGTTTATTTAGTAAATATATATATAAAGCTAAGAATTTTTATTTTTATTTTATTTTATTTAAAATTTTAAAATTAGCTATTATAATTAATATATTAAAATTAGCTAGTAAATTTAAAATTAAAAGCTAATTTAACTAAAATTAAAAAAAGCTAAAATTAATATTATATTTAATCAAGTTTTAAAAATTATTTTAACTTTATATATAAATAATAATTTTAAATAGTTAAACTAATTATAAATAAAAATATTATAAAGCTAAGTATTTTTAATTTAATTTTATTAAAAAAAGTAAACTATAACTTTTGTAAATTATTTTTAAAATAATATATTATAAAATATTTTTTTAAACTTTGCCTAATAATTTAAATATTTTAATTATGCTATAAATAAAAGAAAAACTTTATTTTTATAATAGTTAAAAATATTAATACTATTATCTTATACATTTTATAATATATAAATATTATACTTATATTTATAAATTCTAAAAATTATTTAATTTTAATAATAATTTGTTTTTTAATATACTATAAAAAATAAAAGTAAAATTTTCTACTTTATAGCACTATATATTATAAAAATATATATTTAATTATAGTAATTTTTTAAATTATTAGTTTAGATTTTTGCTAATATATTTAATTAGTTTTTTTTTTCTTTTATAATTTTAAAATGTTTTTTTAGCAAATAGATATATTAATATTTATTAAAATTTTAGTTTATTTTTATTTTTATTTTTTGCTTTTTAAAGTTAAAATTAATTATTTTAATTGTTTTTAAAACAATTAGTTATATATAATATTTTAATTATTTATTATTTATATAATAGTTTAAACTTATAGTAATTAATATATATATATATATATTTATAATAAAGTTTTAAATTTTATTTATTTATTTAAAAGTAGCTTATTAAAAGTTAAAATTTTATTCTTAACTTTACTTTATTATCTTTTATATAAAATTTAAATTGCAAAAATTAAGAAAATTATATTAATATAATATTTAATATACTTATTATTTAATTTAAAATATTTATATGTTTAAATAAAATAATATTTTTAATATAATATAAAAGCTATTTAGCTAAAAAAATATAAATTAGATAAAAGTTATTTTAAGACTAATATTAATATATTAGGCTAAACTAAATAACTTAAATATATTTAAAAAAAGTTAAGCTATATTAGTAAAAAAAATATATAGCAGATATTAAATTTAATAAAATTAGTTTATAAAGAGTCTTTCTAAATTGATAAAATAATTTTTTTATCCTCTTAATATTTTTAATACTTTAAATTTAGTATATATTTAAGATGTAGATATATATATAAAATTAATAAAAACAGCTATAAAATTGAAATATAAAACATAAAAAAATAAATCCTTTATATCTTTGCAAAAGCTAATGCTTATAACTATTTTACATTTTCTGTAATTGATAAATAGTTTCATAAAAAGTATAAGATAGTAAGGTTGTAGATACCACAAAGCTATAACAATATTCATATTTGACAATATTTTACCATTTTAACTTTATAACTACTATTTACTTTATTTCCTAAAATGTTTAATTAAGTAATTTTATATACCTTAAAGTGTTAAAAATGTATTAAAATTTTAAATCCTATTTTTCCAAATAGCTTGATACAAAAAAGTAATAACTTCGTCAAATTTTAAATAGATATAGCATAAAAGAATAACCTTAGCTAATCACAAATTTATTGCTTATGTAGGTAGTTTGTTGCCTTACTGTGATTTAATGGAAAATATAAATAATCAAAAATTTTATCTGTTTAATAAAGTTGACTTAATATTTCAACTTTTCTTTAAATTTAATATTCCATTAGTTTGTCAAATAGCTATTATTTTTTCATATTAAAATTTTAATTTATGCTTTTTAAATAAGATAACTGTGAGAAATATTTTTAGTCTACAAGTACGCCAAACCCATTAAGATAGGCAATTTTGAACCATTAAAAAAAGCTTGTTTTTTAAACTCAATGCTATTGACCAAATTAGAGTAGATCATCAGTTTATTAGGAACAAGCGGTATAAGCTATAACTCAAAAAATCTTTTCTTAACAAATTGGATGAATCAAAACACCGAATACGATTTTTAACTAAAACTGGCATCGGCTAAATTATATTTTTAGCTTAAACCTTAAATTATTGGATTGTCAGATTATTGAAAAATAGTTAATATATTTCGCATAAGTTTCAATAATGTTGTTGCAGTTGCGAAAGTTTTTTAAGCTTATTTAAAAAAGGTTAAATTTAAAACAGTCTTATAGATCTTAGTTCAGGTTTAATGTTTAGCAAATTTAATTTTCACACAAACTTGAAATTATTATAATGTCGAATTCGAAATTAAACTTTAATTAATTTTTTAAACTTTTTAAATATTAAAATCTATTAATAACACAAAATTCTAAGCAGTACATATTTTTGAAGGTATATTTTATTTTAAATTTGTATTTTAACAAACATATTACTTAAATTCTTGTAGAAATATTACCATTTTCTTTTAAAAAAGTTAACTATTTGTAAACAGATTTGAAGTTTAAACTGTATAACAGCTAAGAAAAGTATAAAAGTTTCAAGTTGTATTTGAACCAAAATGTATGGAAATAGCTGAATCCCAAAATTATTTCGTCAAATAATTAAAATTAGAAAAATCAGCTTTATCAGCTTTGATTGAATATATATTTTAAAGTATATACAATCATTAAAAATTTGTTTTTCTTATGCCTAACTTTTTAGAAAATATTAAGAATTAAACCATCAATAAAAATTAAATGTAAATTAATAACAGTAAAGCATATATATATTATATTTATAAATTACTTTTTAGTCATTCAATTTCAAGTACTACTCTAAATTTAGGTTTACCGTCTCTGAAGTGCTGAATAGCTTGATTGACATCTTTGAGTTTGAAAGTTTCAATAATAGGTTTAATATCGTGATTAGCGGCGAAATCCAACATGGTTCTTAATTCTCCGATGGAAGCGATAAGGGAACCGGAAAGTGATAGATTTTTAGCTAGTAGAGCTGTAGGTGGAATAGCTAAATCACATTCAGGGATATCCAATAAGATGATTCGACCTTGTAGCTTCATCCAGGAGTTAAATTGGAACCATTGGTTACGGTCACCAGTAAGCTTACAAGCTACGATTAAGAAATCTAACGAATTCTTAACTTTCTCATTCTGCTCTTTATCCTGGTAAGCTATGTAGTGGTCAACTCCAATTTCTAAAGCATCTTTACGTTTGGAGTCACTACGTGATAAAGCTGTAACTTCACACCCTAAACCTTTAGCGAACTTTAGAGCTAAGTGGCCTAAACCACCAATTCCAACAACTCCAACTTTATCACCCGATTTGAAGTTATAGCGTAACATAGGTGAGAACACAGTAGCACCTGCACATAATAAGGGTGCAGCGTACTCTGATGGTAAACTTTCAGGAAGTTTAAAAACGTAGTCAGCTTGGACACGAATAGCTTCAGCGTATCCACCGTAAGTTTTAGAGCCGTCTATAAACCTATTGTCGTTGTATGTCCAGGCCATTTTAGGGCATTGAGCATCTTGACCTTGAGAGCAATTTGTACAGTCTGATTGTAAACAAGCTGCAACTTGAGCACCTACACCTACCCTATCTCCTATCTGTAATTCGGTAACTTTGTCACCTTTAGCGGTTACATGGCCTACTATCTCATGACCTGGGATACAGGGGTAGTTGGTAACTCCCCACCCACTGTCAATAGTGTGAATATCTGAACCGCACATACCGCAGTGTGAAATTTTAACTTCTACGTCGTTAGGTTGTAACGCAGCTGCTTCGTAAGTAAACTCTTTCATAGGTTCATCTTTCTTATAAGTTGCCCACCCTGTTATTTTGTCGTAATTGGTCGTTATTGTCATCTTCACTTTCTTAACTTCTTTATCGTTACTCATGGTTCGTCGCTCTATGTAAGCTTTTTATACAAGTTGGAAAAATTAAAGTTTCTTTACCGAATCTTGGTTTTTATCACTAAACTAAATTTAGGTATTTATTCTAGAAAAAATTAAGTCATAACTTCGTTTTCATTAATAATGAAATAAAGGTGAAATTTAAGACCGAAGGTTTTATTACAAGCTCCTATAGCACGATTCTTTCTTTAGTAGTTATTACTGGCTTCAACTCATATATACTATTAGTTGATGGGCAAGTTTCTAACCGGCTAGGCTTAACAATTTCCCACTATACATCTCGTTTACAAACTGATAAGGAACGAACTTCGATTTGAAATCACTTTAAAGTATATAAATTAATTAAAACCTACCATCCTAGTTGTTATTATAAATAAGTTTATATTTTATATAATAGCTAAATGGAGTATTAAACAAAGTTATATAAATTTAAAACAAGAAAGACCAGCAGTACAGGTTAATATTTGGAGTTTTTTATTGGATATTATAATATTTCGATCTTGAATGTGTTGCTTTTTAAGATTTTCAGTTTTTCTTATCTTCCAGTACTTTAGTGTATGTATTTTAATAACTACACTTAAAATTATACTTTTGAACGTTCCAGCACGATTGCATCTTATTTAGCTAACGATATATTACATTATTTCATATTGTCTGCTACTTTCTGTTATTATATTTTATGTAAAGCCAGTTCGATTTTTAAAATTTTATGAACGTACCATCCTATCAATTGATAAATAGTAACGTATATCGGATAAGATATTTAACCACCTATTTCAATACTGATTTAATTTTAATATTGGGTAGAGTACCTACTCGGAACTTCCATCCCCAGAAAATTTTGTTCGCCATATAATTTATAAAATAGGCCCTACGGATTGTCCAACTGCGATTGAAAAATATACTATTCTATATTACAGATAATGATTTACATCTGTATAAATGTATACCCGTTTTTTGTTCATGTATATTTAAATAAGTTATTGTGATTAAAATGTCATAAAAATTAGGTCCAAACCGGACCTGATAGCATCCCGAACAATCTGGATGAAAAGTGAATATAGTTTGTGTAAATGTAACCATAATTTGTTCAGATCGCTCATATTAATAATATTATAAATATAAATATATGAGCGTAATATATATTCTGAATTCAGGAGTTTTAAGGACTGTAAATATTATAATTAAATTTAAAAGGTCCATTCTAAAAAAGTATTTTTACATGTAAAATTATAACTACAAATTGTTAATTTTTTTGTTAATGAGTAAATATTTTAAAATAGAACTTAATAAATATATTCTACTTTTTGACTTTTTGAGTTTCAAGAAGTTTAAGTATTACAAAGATGAAAAAATTTATATTCTAAAAACTAAAAAAAATACCAACTTAAATAATAAATGACCAAAAGTTTTTATACCAAAAAAAATCAAATCATAATATATATAGTATTAATATTATATTTAATTTTTTATGTAAAGCAATTAAAATTTTGCATATTATACCAAAAGTTATCTAAATTTTATATGTTAAAAGGTTGTATACTACTTTATAATATGTATGCCACTTTTAAAAATTCAGATTTCAATATTAGATAATTTTTCTTTTTAAATATTTTAATAAAATTTGTTAGTTTATAGTAAAAAAAGTATATATTAAATTTCATATGCTAATATAAATTATTTTTTTTAAATATTTTGTATATTAGTTTAATATAATAATATAGTAGCAGTTTTACATTTATATAAATAAAATTAATACTTTTAAGTTAATTTTAAAATAATTATTTAGTTTTTAATAAAAATAAAATAAAAGCTATTTAAATATATATAGTATTTATATTAATAATTTAATAAATTTTATATTAAATATGTATATTTTTTTAAAGTTTTTAGAACTTTATAATATTAATATTATAAAAAAGTAAAATATAATATATTTAAAAAACTTATTTTATTAAATTTAATATAATATATCATTTTAAAATAAATAAAATCTAATAGTAAATTATATTTTTTAGCTTTTTTAACTTATATAAGTTTTTATATATAATCAATTATATAATATTTAATAAAAATATATTTAACTAAATAACTATTTTTAAATTATTATTTATTTAGTTAAGTATTTTAATAATATATAATTTATAGTTTTTTTTTTAAATTTGAAAAAGTATATTAAAATATAGATTTAATATATAATTTTATAATTTATTTAACTAATTATAAAAATATTTATTATAGTAAAATAGCTTAATATAATATTTTTATTTTTATTTTTTTAATTTTAAATAAATTTTTAAACTAGTTTTAATAAGTTAATTAAACTATTTTTTTTATTTAGCTAATTTTAAAATTTAAATAAATAATTTTATAAATTTAACTTTTAATAAAATATTAACAAAATATTTAAAAATTAGTAAATTTTATTTTTAGTAATATATATTTGTTTTTCATTTAGTTTTTTTAATATATAGGTTTTTTAATTTCTTTATAGTATTTTAATATAGTTATTAATATATTTATATCTTTTATTTAGTTAAATAATTATATAATACTGCTATATAATAGTAGTATTTTTTAATTTATACTGAATTAGTTTTTCTACTATTAAACTTATTACATAAATATAATATATATTATTTTTTCTCATTTTTTTTAATATATATTTATTATTATTATAGCAATAATTTATTAAAATTTTAGTATACTTTTATAATATTAGTATATTAGTATACTTTAAAAAATTAAATATAATAGCTAAAGCTATATAGTTTTTATTGCTATTATAAACTAATTTTTATTATTAAATTTAAGTAAATATTAATATATAAATTTATAATAATATTTAAACTACTTTATAGCTTAATATTTTAAATAGTATTTAATAGATTATATTAAATATTATTAGTTAATATTATTAGCTTAAATTTTAATTATTTAGTTTTAAATGTAGTTAGTTATCTATTTAAATATTTTATATTTAACTTTTTTAAAAGCTATTAGTAAAATTATTAGCTATTTTTTAAAAATTAATAATTTTTTTAAAGTTTTTTATTATAGTATAATAACTTTTTATAGCTATTTTTTACTTTATTTAATAAGATATTTTAAAATTTAGTGAGTAGTTTTATATCTATTATGATTATTATTTTTAAAAGTTAGCTAAAAGTTATTAGTTTATTCTTTTATATAGTTACTATATATATTTATTAATTTTTACTTTATTAATATTAATTTTGGATTTTCTTATTTTTACTTTCATGTTTATAAGTTATTATATTTCTAAATTTTAGAATTTTTTAGTATTAGAATGTTTTATTACTTATAGTATCTAGTACTATAAATACTAAATATTTTTTATTTATTAGTTAAGTGAAATAATTATCAAATAAATAATATAAAACTATATTATAATCTTTTATAAAAAGTTTTATAATATAGTAGTAAGTACTATTCTTTTTCTATTTTAGTAAATTTACTAATATACAAAAATTTTACACATTTTTATATTTTAAATTTATGCTAGCTTAAAGGTTACCACTATATAAACTATAAGTAATTATATAATTTATTATTTTTTATACTATAATTTACTTGAACTAAATAAAAAGGTTTTTTATTAAAATTTAATATATTATATATTTTATACATTATAATTAATCTAATAATAATTTTGAAAAAATAATAGCTAGCTATTATATAGATTAAAAAGCAATTATATAAGCCATTCAATTAGAAAACACATATTTGATTCCCCTTGTAGGTGTTTCTAATGTTGCCAGATATAATCTGTCAAAGTTTAAGTATTTCTATCACTTGTGTATTCATCTGTTAAAATTTTGGAGCATTCTGTTACTCCCTTGTCAGTGTATCTGTTAAAATTATGTTTGTATTCCTATGTATTCCCTTCGTCCCCTCCTATATCCAATTTTAATAAAATAAATAACATCTTGCTAATCACTTGTCAACTAGAGATTTTAAAAAATTCTAGCAAAAGTTATGCAATTATAATTTCAATATTAAATATATATTTTTTAATATACTCCATACGGATAAAATATTAACTCTTCAAGAGAAAATAAGAATAGTATCATAATTTAGCAAGTTCAATAGCTTATTAGCAAATATCATACTCAAAAACTGGTATATCATAAATAAAAGATTAAATTATAAAAATGATTTTAAAGTATATTTTAAATTTTAAAATATTAAAGATTTTTAAAATAAAGCATTAGTAAATGCTCTTACATTTCGTTAAAAAGTCTAGCTTATTCTAAAAAATAGTTAATTTATAAATGTAAAGTGCTTAGGTCCGAATGTTTTAAATATGAATTAAATAACTATATAAAGATAGTTTTCAAAAATTAAACTAGTTGTCACCCGGCTTTTTAGCGTTACATGCAACTATTTTAACTTTATCAACCATAACTACATCATTTTCGAATCTGAATGTAGGTTTTTCAATAATAAAAGTCCAAACGTCGTCACAGAATCTATATGTGTGCAAATGACCCTACAAGTAAAAAATATAAAAATTGAGAAATTTAGTATAACATGATGTGATTTTGATAATTCTGGTATTACTTTAAAAGTAGCACGACTCTTAACTTGGGCATTTAAAGTTTCTGCTACGCTTCTATCAAACTAACGATAATTTCAAGTTGGTAAAAGAAACTTTCAATTAAAAATTTACTTGGGATAAAATCTTCATCGCAAGTTGTGGATTAATCTGTCCAGAATTTATAAGTTCATCTAAAGTTTCCGTCAAAGCTATTCCTAAACTTGAACTACGGTAAAGCTCATAATACTGTGACATTTTTAGCGTTTGTATTTTAGTTTTGAGAAAAGGTTCATTTTATACTTTGTCAAAAGCAGTTGTGAAAGTTGAAGTCTTTGTTGTTTTTATATGGATATCATTAAAGCCAATCGATACTGGATATTTTTTGATTTTCGGAAAATATTACGGAGTAATAATTTACTATAATTTTGCTATTTAGGACTAATTACTAAGCATCATAAACTAGCAGTTAATGTTTTTAAACTATTTGAAATTGAGTCTATACAACAGCAATATCAGATCTTGGGGGAATATCCACAAGCTGTAAATCTGACAAGTTTTGTGAGAAAGCAGTCAATTTCTCATAATTACCAGAGAAATATTGATAAAAAGAATGCAAGGCTTTAAAATTTATAGACTAAATATGCGATTGATGCCTACATACACAATATAGTTGGCTACTACCTCACCTGACAACAAATTTTCTTTTTATTGTAGACGGAAAAAACACTTCAACTCTTATGTATGAAACTTAACTACTTCTGAAGTTAAGTTTCGGAAAAATTTTAAGCGATTATATCATATGTACAGGTACAAAACCTAGCTATGAACAAAATAACTAAATTTTTAGAACGCATAACCTAATAAAAACAACAAAATCAAAAGTTGGCTGATCATTTTAGCTTTGAACTATTTAAATTAAAAACAGGTATGAAATCGATAAGCAGACTTTAAAAAGTTTAAATATAGAATAACATAAAGATTAATAAAGCTATAAAATAGAGAAAATTTTAATGAATTTATTAGCTAACTCTAAGCAAGTTTAAGCATAAATCCAACTTATTTCTAGGTTTAAATATCTTTTTATCTTAAACAAGTATAACTTTTTAGCTGCCTTTATTAGATTAAAATAATAAATATTTTAAAAAAATTAATAAGAGGCCTAAATATAAAATTATTAAATAATAATAAATTTTGTATATTGGTCTTATATATTAGCATTATATTAACTAATTAATTTTAATTAAAAAAATTAACATTGATGCAATATTTACTTTTATTAATATTATTAATCTTAAGTTAAAATTAATAATATTTAGAAAATATATAGAAAAACTTATGACTAAACTATACTAGTTAATATTTAATAAAAATAAGTTTATTAAATTCAACTTAAATATATATAACTGTTTAAAGTTTATAAATAAGTAATAAAAATATTAAATTTTTATATTAACTTTTATTATTTTTAAAATAAATAGTAAAATATTAAATATACAATTAATTACTTAAAAAAGTAGCTAATTCCAAAATCCAAACTTAATAAAATTAGCTAACATTTAAAATTTTAAAATTATATTTATTAATATTAGTAAAGTTTTTAAATATAATAAAGTATTATACTTTAGTAAAATAAATTAAAATTAATTTTATTTTTTAGTATATATATATAATTTTTTATATTTTGCTATTTTATAAATATAATATACTAATAACATAATAAATATTAATTTAATAGCAATTTATTTAAAATATATAAATAAATAGACTAGTTATATACTTTATTATAAATAAATAAATTTTTTTCTTTTAAAATATTTTTATTTTTTATTATTTAATACTTTTACTTTAATTTAAAATTTTGTGCTTTTTAAATTATTTAATATAATGCTTTTTTTTTTAATTGGAAATTGAAAATTTAACTTTTTTTACTTTTAATACTTATAGTTTTTTATTAATTTATTTTTTAAATTACTTTAATTTTACTATATTTTTAATTTTTTAGCTTATAACTTTTTAATAATATTATTTACTAAGTATTTAATATTAGTTTTTATCTAAATTATATATTATTATATTAAATTTATTTATTATTAAACTTACTATTTATTAATTTTATTTTAAATATAATATTTAATAACATATTAAATTTAGTAAAATATATAATTAAATTAATATATAAATAAGTAATTAGCTACTTTTAAAATTAAATCAAAATATTAAGTTAATAATATTTAAATACTTTACTAAAAGTTATTTAAACTTTAAATGCTAAACTTTTTATATAGTAGCTAATATACTTTTATTAGTAGATTTAATTAATAGCTAAATTATTATTATTAATAAACTATAAAATTTAAAAATATATTCATAATATTTTAAAATATATAAAGTAGTTTTATTAAAATTAAAAGTTTATTTTTAGCTTAAAAATTTATTTTATTATTTTAAAGTAGTTTTAAACTAAAAAATAAATTTTATAAAATAGTTAATAAGTATTTATAATTAAAAATAAGTTTTTTTAATTTTATATTTTATATTTATAAAATAATTAACACTTTAATAAACTTATAAAAATAAAGCAAAATAAATATTATAACTTAAAATAATTTTTATATATATATTATATTATTTATAATAATATACTATAATAAGCTTATAAATAAAATATATTAGATATTATATATTATTATGCAAATATTTTTAGCTTTTTTATTTATTTAAAAAATAAAAAATAAATTTTTATAGCACTTTTATTTTTTTAAGTTTTACTTATTTAAATAACCTTTTTTAACTTTTATTTTATTTTTAACTAAAATTGTTAAAGCTATTATATAATTAATATATTATAACTAATTTTTTTTATAACTTAAATATTTTACTATTCCATTTTTTTAGTATTATTTATATATTAAAAATGTTTAGCAGTGCTTATATTTTGCTTCTTTCTTTGTGTAAATATAAAAAATTAAAGAAAATAAAATTTCTTTAATTTTAGATTTTTATTTATTGAATTTTTATTTAAATCTCTTTATAAAATTATAGTACTCTAGTAATAATTATAAATACTACAATAATTACTAAATATTTTAGCTAAGCTAAAAAATATTTTTAAAACTTTTAGATAAATTTTAAAGTTGGCAGCTAAATAATTCAGCTTTTATATATATAAATATTATTATTTTAGAAGATTATAAATATATATTATGAAAATCTAGGTTTTAATTTTATCTTAAAGCTAAAAAAGTATATTCCCAATAAAACATACTATTTAGATTTTGAGTTACTGCTAGATCCTCTAGGTAATTAATTTTTTGAGCTTTAATTTTATAAGTGATTTTTATATAGAAAGTTAAAATTAAATGAAATTAAATTTAATTAAACATTAAGTCTTAAATTATGACTTAAATACCTTTTTTAAGCTTTTCGTTTAGATTTTTAAGTTAATTCTAAAAAATTCTATCATACTAATGTGCTATTTAAAATTAGGAAGCTTATTTTTAGATAGTTGCTGATTGTATATAAATTTTATATTAATCAACAAGGTAATTGGTAGTTTTAATAGTCCCTAGCTTTTCTCCTGTATATTACTTTTTTAAATATGCTTATATAGTTAAAGTCAACCACGTCTTTGAATTAAAGCTAAGATCTTTAGAGTTGGGATATATCAAATATTAACCTTATCTGCTTGTTCTATTTAATCTGCTTTACCTCCTATCATAACCCTCTAGTATTAATATTTAAACTTTATGTAACAACCAAAGGTTGTCACAGATTGCGGTCAATTAACCCCAAATAAAAGTATGGAAAACCGAATAATTGTGAACAGAAGGAATGTTGTCTCATCTAGTTTAGCTAAGAAATGCGCAGGTAGCAGATGATCATAAGGAATAAGACTGCTAAAGAATATCTAAACGATGGAGGGTAACAAAGCTTAAAAACCACTACATTAAATAGGTTTAGAGGGTATAAAAGCCCTTAATATTATAATTGAAATAAATATAACTAAGTATTAAAGTTGACATCGTTAATATAATTTTTAATTATATTTTATTTTTAAAGCTTAAATTTTATGGCAACACAACCAATCTCCATCTACAGATCCTACATCCAGTGTCAGGTCGCCACAAAGAGTGTGTCTCCTCAAAGATATGAGACAGTTCTGATAGAAAACAGAAGGATGAGCAAAGATGAAGCCCTGTTGTTGCACTTTATTTTATTAAAAGAAAGCTGGCTATAACTTCGACCAGAACTTGTAATAAGGACGGAGTTATTGATAATAGGAGAATTATAAAGTTGCTATAAATTGAACCTTATAAAAGTTAACCCATCAAATTTCAAGTTTTATTAAAGTGAAAGTTGAACTATAGACAAAGAAACTTGGAAAACGAAATAGTCGATTTCAACAAACTATTTATTAGAAATGTATAGAGTAGGAAAGAGAATATTTAGTAGAACTAGTAACTCGAACTGTATCAAGGCTTTCAGCAAGTTAAATGAAAATAGATTGAGTTATAACATTAATTTTAAAATTAATAGGTTTGATACAAAGATTAACAATTTCCAAATTTTAAATTTAAAATCAGCAATTGGACAACAATACCAATGCTTTAGTACTACGAATATAAATAAATCGCCTTTTTTAAATGGTACCATTTTACGTTTGTTAGAAACATCAAGTAGGCTCTCAGTTATAGCTCTACCTTACTTATACCGTTACAATCTATTTGCAAAGAATAAAAGGTTAAAGTATATCATAGGCTTACCTTTAGTTTTATTATTACTAGCAACTTTATCTAGTATAGAGTACTGTCCTTATACTGGTACGTATCAAGTGATATATTTGAGTGAGGAGGAGGAGTTGAAGTTTATGGAACCATTATGTAACGAACTTATGAAAGATAAGAAAGTTATAAATTATAATGATGCTATCGAAAAGTATACGAAGCTGCAAAACATATTTAAAAAGTTGTTTGAGGTAAGTGGAGATAATGACAGACCTATTATGAGTCAGAAGTTCGATATAAAGATCGTAGATGATGAGAATTTCGGTGCCTTTGTATTACCTTGCGGCATAATAGTAGTTAACAACGGTACCTTTGACACAGTTGCAAACGATGAAGAGCTTGCATTTATACTGGGTCATGAACTTTCCCATGTTATATACAGGCATACCGCTATATCCAACAACATGAACATTATAGTCGATGGAATTGGCTTATTAATAACCAATATATTGGAAGCTAGTACCCTTATGTTCCCCGTTTTTATCGAATTGTTCCAGCCTTTAGTCAACACCATCCAACAAGGTACAATTACCATGCGATTCAGTAGAAAACAGGAACTCCAAGCTGATACATTAGGGTTTTTATTAGCTGCTAAATCTGGTTACGACCCTACTAACATGTCCCAGCTTTGGAGAAGACTTGCTAGTCAGGAGGACGTATCTAACTCAAGTTCGGACTCCGAAGAAAAAGATTTAACTAACCCCACTAAAGACCTGAAATCTACAAGCTGGAAGGAAAAGTTGACTGACTTAGACGAAGCTAAGCTTAAAGTTAAACTTTACTACTACACTAATTCCACTCACCCTAAATCTATTGATAGAGCTATCAAAATGGAAAAGAACTTAAAATTGGCGACCAAGCTGTTCAACCAATCTAAAAATTTAAAGGATAAGGATGCAAAATACCAACCAATGTACTTGGATCCAATTTGGAAATTAATAAAGTAGGTTTATATATTTTTTATTAGTCCATTTAGTTCAATTGCTAAAATTGCTTTGACTTTGATACACTACTTTATGGTTTTTAAAATTAGCAGTTTAGAATATAAAAGCATTTAAGTAAAAAGAAAAATCAATTTGGCTTATTGTTTTTATCATTAAAACTTTTTTTAAATCCTTAGCTGTAAGACAATCAGCAAAATATTAGTATTTACTATAGAAAAAGTATATTAGCAATATAATGTGATTAGGACAAGTTGATTAGCTTCAAAGGATCATTTACTATAACAAAGTTTTATTATATGTTTGAAAGGCTCAGAAATATATTTTTAAGGTAAAATCTATCTAAATATGCTTTACATTTGTTAGTTAGAAGAGAAAAATATTTACCTAAAAAGCTGAATTTAAGTTTAGTGTAATAAATTCAAAATATATTTAGATTTAAGCCTTATATAATAGCTTAATGACAGCTTTAATAATTAGGTTTTTAATGTATAAAGCTTTTTAATTTAGAAGAAATAAAACATTTAACAAAAACTTAAATTATAGAGTTACCTTACTTTATCTAAAGGAGTTAACTATATAAATTATTATAAATTAAAGAAATTACATTCAAAAATATTTAAAAGTATATAGATTATAATAATTAGATTATTATAGTAAAGTGCATGAATTAGATAAATATATTTCAAAAATTTACTATGTTTAAAATAAATTAATATACTTGAGTTTATATAAATTTATTATATTAACTTAGTTTTACTATTAAAATTTCTTTTATAATATAAACTGAATTTTTTTATAAATAAGATTTACTAAAAAAAGAGCTATATGCTAAATAAAATTAAATATAGTATATTATATTAAAGCTAAGTTTTAAAAAAAGGTTAATATATTTTAATAATAATAAAATAAAAATAATTATTAAATTATACTTATTTTTAATTTTTTTTAATTACTATTCTAATTATACAAATTTATTATTATTTATAATATTTTATTAATTTTTAAATTTAAGTTTTATTTATTTAATTTAGTAAAGTTAAAAGTAATATATATATATTAAAAATTTCTCTATATATTCATTTAAATTTTATGATATTTATTTATTTATTTATTTTAAATTTATTTTAATTTATTATATTTTTAAAACTATATTAAATTTTATAATATTTAGTTTATTTTATAAAAATTTATAAAATTTTAAAGCTTTATTTTAAAAATATATTTAAAATATTAAAAAAGCTTTATATCAGTTTAATTATTTTAGTTATACTAAATATAGTTTTTTTAATAAAAATGAAAAAAAAATTAAGTAAAATATAAATATATAATTTTTATATTATAAAGTATTATTAAAAATATTTTTAAAAATTATTAATATTAAAGTAAATCTTTTAAATTAATAATATTTTTTTAAAATTATATTAATAAAATAGTTTAAAAGTATTATAAAAATTTTATAAAATTTATACTTTATTTTTAATATAGTAAAAAATAAATTATCAATATAATATTAATATATTTATACTAAAAAAATTAATTATATATATATAATAGTTTATAATTAATTTAAATAAATTATAAAATTATAATTCTTTAAAACTATATTTTAAAATACTACTCTAAATTTTAAATAACTAAAATATCAGCTTAATTTATTTAGTTTTATTAAATAATTCTAATTTAAATATATATTTAAATATTTAAAATACTTTTTTTTTACTATATAGAAAAAATTATATAATATTATAATATATAATATTATAAAAACTATAAATTTATACTTTAATCTTTTTATATTTATTTAGTAAAGCTATATAATATAGCTAAAAAATTTAAGTATTTATAAAATTAGATATATTTTAAGCTTTATAAAATATTAATATTTTTTTAATACTATCATATAATACTAAAATAGTTTTAAAAAATAGCTAATATATTATAAAAATAGAGCTTTTAAGTTAAAAATATACTATTTATATAATAATATTATATAAATAAATATAAATTTAATAATTATAGCATTTTATAATATAGCTATAAAGATTAAAATTTTATATATTGGTTTAATTAAAATTATAAATATTTATAGCTTTTAGCTATAAAGATATAATTTTATTTAAATAGTTTTACTTTAAGTTATTTTAAAAAAGTTAATTAAAAAACTAAAAAGCTAATTTAATATATTGAAATAAATTTTAATAAAGCTTTATACAATAAAATACTGTTTTTTTACTACTTTTTTATTTAAAAAGTATATTAAAATTTTATATACTATATTTGTAAAATATTAGCATTTAAGTTTTATTTTTTAAATTTTATTTTTATATTAACTTTTAATAAAAACTCTAAAAATTATTTATTTAAATAAAAAGCTTTTACTATTTTTTATCTATTAAGATTTACTTAATTATTATAATAGCTATATTATTTAATATATTTTATTATCTTATTTTTAGTTATTAACATTTAAATTAAATTTTTTGCTTTTAAAAGTAGATAAGTATATATATTATACTAGACTAATATAATTTAAATATATATTTATTACTTTAATAGAATTATTTTTATTAAAAATTATTAACTAAATAATATATTTACTTTTTAAAATTATATTTTTTATAACTTCAAACAATTTTAAAATGTATAATTAGCACTATTTAGCACTTATATTAAAAATTAATTTAGTGATTTTCTTTTTGATATTAAAGCTTATTATTAATAATATTTAAAGCTATCAAAGCAGTGCAATTAGTCTATATATTTTGCTATATGTAAATAATTATTTAAGAAAACTACACCTTATATATAATTGGTATCTTTTTTAGTTTAATAAATTATATATATTTTATAATTTTAGATTAAAAGCTAATACTAAAATCCTATTTTACTAAAAATCAGTATTCAAACTTACTTTTTCCATTAATTCTTAGCATATACATTAAAAAATTAAAGCTTTAAATTTTATAGTAAAATTAATATTATTTATACAAAATAACTAAATATAGTAAATTATAGATATTTTAAAATAGCTTACTTAAGAATTATTTAAAAAAAACATATATGTAGTATCAAGTAGTATAAAAATAATTTTATTTAGATAGTGTTGTTTCATATTTATATTAACTATTAGCTTGTAAATTAGGCAACTAAAATTTTTACAAATATATTTTTAGGTTAACTCTGATAAAACAAAAAATATTAAATTAAACCACTGTTAAACATCTATTACACATGCATTTTTCATTATATTTAGGAAAAAACAATCGGGTTTCAATTTTTATTTATAATCTTTTCCGTACAGCTTTGGAGGGCTAACCAATAAATTTTTCAATATTAACCAAATTAAGCTAAATTTAACTTTTTAAATTTAAGAATATACTATTTAAGTCATTTTTTTAGCCTAAGTATTCTTATAAGGTTTTTGAAATTTTAAAATTGGAAATTTAGAGTTTAGATCTAAATCAATTGGCTTTAAATTGCTGATTTGTCTTAATTAAAATCCTTTTATTATACTTATTAAGAATTATATTAACAAAGATAAGAAGTTCAATAGGCTTTTCTCAATAGAAAATTAGATATCGGTCTTAGGGTTTACTAATTTTTTCAAGCCGAAAGACATCAACCGATTGTATAAAACCTAAATAAACCTATAATTGGAGTTATATAAGCCATTGAATATCAATAGTTAAATGATAGGTTATATGTTAATGAAAACGGGATAACATATAACTTTTTAAATACCAGTTAATAAAAATAAGTATTTACTCATTTTTAATATTGTAGACCTGTTCGTGAAGGCATAATTTTTCTTTACAAATAGGTGACTAAAACTTCTGGAGTTTCCTTTTACTTTGGATTACTTTAGCATTACCTCTCCTACAGTCTAGCCTGATCCTTCTGCAATTTTTTATATCTATTTAATTAGTTTCTTTGCTTAATACCTTGCGCCCTTTACCAAATACTGAAATACTAATGTTCGATTAGACTTTATTCCAATTTTATTAGAGTTGGTTAAGTTTATAGCAACGATCAATATTTTCAAATACGAGCTTCGAACAATAATTTACTTTGATCCTATTTAACTTGCTATTTTGGAACACCTTTAGCATATAATATATTAACAAACTATCCATCACAAACATTTAAAGAAATATTAGAGTTTTATTCACTATGTCGCTGAGTTATAGTGTTAAGTTCGGCTTATTTTCATTTTAATAATAGTTCTCTCGATTTTTACTATATATATTTATTTGTCCATATAACGATGCTTTATCTTAATATATTTTAAAGGTATTTTCCAACCTTTACGGATTCAATTTCTTTTTTTGATATATATATAATTATAATAATGCCTAACCTTCGGCATACATTTAAAATTTAAGTATAATTTGTACTTTAAATATATATTTTTTTTAAATCGAAATACAAATAGTCTTTAAGCAATAGTTATTGCTTTTTGAGGCAATTATAGATCATATAAAATATATATATAAAGCAAAAATATTTAAATAAGGTAAAAGATTAAATTATAGGTACGAATAAATACAGTAGATGTTCTTTATCTATTTTTAGTTAAATGTTGGCTTTAAAAATACGAAGTCTGATAAGGAGGGCTATAAAAATCAATATTTTTCACGATAATCAATTTATCTTTTCCAAACAGAGGCATTAATAGCTAAAAAATTACTAGAATAGCTAATTGTTATCGAAATATTACAACTAAAACTTCGTGTAAATGTTCCTAAATATCTAAAGCGATAGTTTGTAAAGTTTTTTCTATATATTATTAATAAATGCTTGTAAAATAAACACTACTGGAGCGGATTTTTGCAATTTTAATAGGTAAATAACCAATATAATTATATATTTTTACTAAAATTTACATACTAACCAAATATAAGCACATTTAAAAATAATATTTTTATAGTCACCTGATGCTGAAATTATCTAAGATTTTAATATCTAATGTTTATTTTTTTGGTATAATAATATATCATTTTAGCTTTTTTGTTAACATATTTAAAAAAGCATTACAAAAACAACCTGAAAAAAACAAATTTATAAATAAAAAATTTTAAAAATAGCTAAAATTTGTAATTTTAAATAATTAATATTTTATACTTGAAAATTTTAATATTCACTATAATATTATTTTTACTTATATATATTATATTAATTTAGTTTTTTTATTAGCTTAGCTTTAATATATATTATAATATTAATTGTAATTTAAAAATTTATAGTAGTAAAAGAAAGGCTACTTTAAATATATATTATTTCTATTAAAATGTAAAATTATAAGCAGATAGTTAATTATATTAAAATAAAAGCAATAGTAATTTACACTTATTAATAAATATATTAAAGAGATTAAATTATAATTATAGAATAATTAAATAAGTTTTATTTTTATTATTTTTTTAGTATTTTTTTTTAAATTTATTAGTAATTTTCAATTAAAAATATTTAAAAATATTATTTTTTCTTAATAGTTTAAGCCTTTCTACTTATTATTATTTTAAATTATAGCTTTTGTTGTTTTAGTATTTTATATATATAGCACTATTTTTTAAATTAGTACTTATAAAAATTTATATTTTAATTAGATATCAAATTTAAAAAAATAATATTATAATTATTAAACTATTAAATTTTTTTTATTTAAAGTAATATATAGCTTTAATTTTTTTAATATAAAAGTAATAAATTTAGCTTTAGTATTTAAATAGCTTATTTTATTATTTAGCTAATATTTTAATATTTTAATATTTTAAAAAAAAAGTTATTTAAAAATATACTATTTTTAGCTATTATTTTATTAATTTTATATATTTTATCTTTGATTTTAATTTTTATTCTTTATTTAAAAAATAAAATATTAAATTATTCTTTAATAATATAGCTAAAATTTGAAATAAAATTAAACTTTGTCTAAAATTACTTAAAATTAAAATTATTTAATTAAATAATTTTTTTTACTATTACTGCTATTATTTTTTCTATTAATTTTTTTTCTTTTTTTTCTTATTTTATTACTAATAAATTTCTTATATATAAAATAGTTTTTATATTACTTTTTTATTATACTGTTAATTATATTAGCTTAGATTTACTTTTTTTACTTAGCTTTATTACTATTTTTATTATTATATATTAAACTAAAATTTTTTATTATATTTTAAAAGCTATATTAAAAAATACTAATTAGTAGTATTATAAATTTATATCTATTTTCTACTTATATAATAATTTAAATACTTTATTTACTTATTTTAAATAAAAAAATAAATTAGCTTTTTACAATATTAGACTTTTTTAATAATAATAACAAAATTTCAAAGCTAAAAAATAGATTTAATACTTATAAAATTAAATATTATAATAATAATTAAATTAAACATTAGCTTAAAATGTTTAATATTTTAGATAATTATTTATATATAAATAGCTAAATAATATAAAATAGATAATTTAATTAAAAGTTAAGTTTAAAAGTTATTTTTATTTTATAATTTTAATATATAGTATAAAAGTATAATAATTTCTCTTTTTTAAGTCTAAAATACTATTTAATTTTATTACTATTTTTTATTTTGCAAATTAAAATTTATAATAATATTTAATTATTTAAAATATTATAATATTACTCCTAAAAAATTAATTTAATTTTTAGCAAAATTTACTAAAATATAATAAAATAATGTAATTTATACTTTATTGAATTTAGTAAAAATATAATTTTTAAGTTTTTTAATAGTTTTATTATATTATATAATTAAGTTAAAATTAAATACTTTAGCTTAATATTACTTTAAAATTTTAAAAATAGACTAAAATAACAATATAAAAAAATTAAATACTATAATAATTTACTTATATAAGTATTAAATAAATCTTAAAAAATAAAACAATAACTTAATTAAATATTAAAAAAAAAACCTTTAATAAAATATTTTGTCAATAAAAAAATATAATTTTAGCCTAATTTTTTATTAATATTTTACTTTTAAAATTAACTAATTAATAATAATACTTAAAAAATAAACTTTATAAATTTTATTATATATAAGTAAATAATAAATAATATTTAAAATATTAACTTATATTTTTTTTAAAAAAGAATATTATAAAAGCAAAATTATTTAAATAAATTTTAGTATAAATATATAATAATTTTAAATATAGCTAAAAAAATATTTTATATTAAAAATTTAAATAATATAAAAGCTATTTTTAAATAATTAAAATTACTAAAAATATTTTCTAACTATTATTTTTAATTTAAAAATATTATAAACTATAATAATAATTATTTATTATTTTAGTATTACTAATAAATCAAAGTAAAATAATAATAGTTATTATTATTGAATATAAAAAAACAGTTTTTTAATAGTAAATGGCTAGAAAAAATTTCTGAAATTTAATAAAAAGGTTTATAAATTTAGTAAAAAATAAAACTATATTTTACTAAATATATAAATAGCTTATAAATTAACTAGTTTTAATGAAAATTTAATATATATATATAAAATTTAGATTATTATATTTTATTAAGCTTTTTAAATTATAATATAATTATTTTTATTAATTAATTTTAGCTATACTAGTTTAACTTTACTTTTATAGCAATATAAAACAGTATAATACTATTTTTTACTTATTATATTTTTAGCTTATTAATAATAAATTAATTAAATTATTATATAAGCTTTATTTTATTATAATTTATATAATTATAAAGTAATTATAGCTAAATTATATTAATAAATAGCTTTTATATATTTTTTATTAAAATATGTACTAGTATATACTTGTAGCAAAATATAATTATAAAAATTACTTAGATTACTTTATAGCTTATTAGTTTATTATAATAGATTTTTACTTTTTATATGTTTAATATATAAACTTATATCTAAAAATAAAAAATAAACAAAATTTTATTTAGAAATATATATAAATTATATACAAATTATAGATAAATTATTAAAAATTAGCTTTTTTAGTTATAAATTTTTTCTTTACTACTATAAAGTTACCACTTTTTTAGGTTTTTTAATTATGTAATATGGTTTTTAATTTTTTAAATAACTTATTACTTTTAGTTTTATTTATTTTAAATCTTTATATTTAACTATAACTTTTTTCTTATCTAAACTTGTTTTTAGGAAAAAAAAATTAAATTATTTAAAAGATAAAAAATTTTAAAAAATAAAACAAAAGTGTATTTTTCTTTTAGTAGTTAAGATTTTTGATTAGCTTTTTATTACATTATAGATAATTGAGAAGATTTTAAAATTTTTAATTTAAAGGTAAAAAAATCTAACTACTTGTAAAAATCCTTTATAAAATTTAATTTAAAATGTTATTATATAAAATTAGCAACTATAATAAAAAATAATAGCACTCTAATAAATAGATTAAAATATAGTAATTTTATGCAAAGTTACTGTATCTAAAATTTAAAAATATTCTATATAAAACATTTAGTAATTAGAGAATAATGTATTAAATATTAAATATTAAAAGTAGAACAATTTGTATTAAATATTAAAGAAAATAAATTTTCTATATATTTATTAAAAATAAAGCTATAACATTATGCTATAACAAGAACATTTTAATTTCATTCTAGAAAATAAAGTTAGATAATTATAACATAAACTTAATTACTTATTAAGTAATTGATAGGACTATTTTATAGGTAGAATAAGTTAAAATATTAAAAAAAAACATTAATAGTAAGAAGGTTAATAATAAGTTTAAATTTAGTTTATTAATTTAAAAACGGTTTAGAAATGTATACTATTTGAAAAAATTAAAAAGTTTTAATCAGTACTATTTAATGCAAAGCAAAAACAATAATCATATCAAATATTTTATTATTAAACTACTTTAAAATAACTTCTTCAACTTACTGATAAAGTGCCATTAATAAAAATACTATAAATTAATACTAATTTATTTAAGTTTACGATTATTTTAACTAGTAAATAAAGTATATTTCTATATCGTTTGCTCCGACAATTAAACTATATACCTACAGTGTTCTATTATTTAAATATTTAAGGTAGCAACAATTTCGGTTTCACAAGTTCGACCTGTACCGAACCTTTTACCTAATACAATTCGATAAGCTATAAAATTTGTCCATTGTCAAATACGAACTGGAGTGTGGATGCTTTGCAGGCTAAATCTAGCTAATTAATTTCCAAATTGTAGCTTTAGTGTATTGAGTTAATACAGATCTAATTTTTAATTTATATATTATGTACACGTTAAAGTACAATGTGATTAATTTAAATAGTTGATTAAAGTGTATAGATCAAAACTTTTTAGTAAACAAAAGTAGAGGATATGTTTTTTGGCGTCACTTAAATTAATTTTAAATTAAAAAAAAATAAGTTATTTATTAATCGGAACTACATTAATATTAAGCTGTTTCGCTAAGGTAATTTAAATATTAGTTAAAACCTTGATATTCGGGTGGTAGCTTTCCAAATAAACCAAGAATCTAATATCCGTTTAGCCATAGTTAAGCTTCGGTAGAAGCAAGTTACACTACATAATTCACCCACGATTTTCCCACTATTTTACCCGGCATCTAGAATGGAGCTTAAATTTAATATAACAAAAAATTACTTTATATTACTATACAGTACGAGCGAATGAATGTAGCTGTTATAACTAGAGTTATTAACCCACCACTGCTTTTCTTTATTCTATTGTTGAGAAAGATTTGCTTTTAAGTGCAGTTTTGACTATTATAGTGAGCCCTAAAATATATAAATGCGAGCTAAATTCACAGTTATTTATGATCGGAAGCTTAATCCAAAAAAATGCTTTCGGCCCTAAAGTGTTCCTATGTAAGAACGCAATCTAAAGTTCTAAAAGCTCAAATGGTAACTACATTAAGATTCCTGTTCTACTCTTTTATGGATAAATTGAAGGGAAACAAAATATTTTAAACCCTTTATACCGGATTGTGATACACTTTTGGATATGTATTTTTAGTTTATATAAATTTATACTAGCATATCGCTTATTGCCAAACCACGTAATAAAGTATTTATAGCTCATTGTATTTCTAATCAGTTAAAGTATAAACAATAAGTAGTACATTTCCGGCCTTATCTGTTGCAAACCTAAACCTTAACTTTTTAGAGTATTTTCCCGTTCAAGTTCATCTATTTTTGACTTGGCACGAGACGAGTTAAATGATTTTCTATAATTTATATTTCGAACAAACTGAAGTATTTGGAATTCGCTATAATAGGTAATTGTTAGAATCAAACAAGTTTAGATACAAACCAACCATTTGGAAATAAATTATACTATATAGTTTATGAACCCACCAAAAACATCACTAGTATATATACAGCCCCAGAGAAATTTACTAAGTACTTTCAAACCCATTTCCGATATGATCGAAGACTATAGCAGCCAAGTTTCCACAATATTCAGCAGGTCTTGCGACCATTGTAGAAATTTAAAAGTTAGGTGCTGCAAAACTATCCCTTCCTGTAAACGATGCACCAAGAAAGATATCCCCTGTACTCGTAACAACCCCATTCAAAAGCGTGGCCCAAAACCTAAATTTATCGACCCAATAAGTACTACTAACTTAGATCCTCACACTAACCGAAGAAGAAGTAGTAGCTACTCCGGTCTATCGTACAGCCAACTATATAACTCCTGCAGCCCAACCCGGCAACTAAACAGCTTTTTTAACACTAATAGTGAACCTCAGTCGGCACGTCACAGCAGTTTAGAATCACTCGAT
The DNA here is from genome assembly GCA_037055185.1 of Capillidium rhysosporum. Lineage (NCBI taxonomy): Eukaryota > Fungi > Entomophthoromycota > Entomophthoromycetes > Entomophthorales > Capillidiaceae > Capillidium > Capillidium rhysosporum. The sequence goes on from JAWQFY010000099.1 coordinate 34,935, forward strand.
TCCTTATCACCGCGTACAGACCCTACCCTCTACTTTGACTTCTCAAGCTCTGACAAGGCTGATCTACTTGATTTTAATTGTAACTGGATCACCGTTGTTAACTTTTACCGTAAATCACAACTGTTTGACGCAGTACCATTAATCAGCCCAAAACTTTTGGGTTTTCGATTAACATTGCCAGCTACAACAACACTTAACGAATTAAGGTTAAATATGATTATGATTGCTAGGGTATATCATTTCCTTCCCTCTGAAACTTTCTTGAAAGGCTGGGAAATGTATTTAGTAAATTTAAACTTGGAATCACATGAAAACGTTATCGACTTCGCAAATCAAAATCAAAGTGTAGAGGTTATTGATAAAATTATACAATCCACCTCAGATATATACAAAGACATGTACTCCTTCTTCAACAAAATCTATAATATTGCAACATGCTCTCCTTAACTCCGAAAATGTATATTTAATTTCAAAAATGACTAATAAATTTATTTAAAATATTTTTACTATTATTTCAGTTCCTTTTTTAAAATTTTAGCTTTAAATCCAAGCAGGCTAATGGGTATTTTTACATTTGTCTTTTTCGGATATCTTATTTTCACTTGGCTTATTTCCCTAAATTAGGAAATAAAGCTCCCAATTCAGCAAACGATATTAAATTTAAATGGAGATTAGCGTGCTTTTATAACTTTCATAAATTAAGGGACAAGTGATAAAAGTAAGTTTGTATTGAGAGCGATAAAAGGGGCTAATGTTTGCACCTTCAAAATACCAAATATTAGGTAAGTGGAATTTTAGAAGCAAGGGTTTTTAACATAACAGCCATCGATGTACAACTATAATATGCAGCTTGTTCTCCTTCAAAAACCACAGTAATATTTAAATTTTGTTTCAGACATAAATCAATTTAATATATCCAGATTAATTCCATGGTATTTTAGTAAAAGTTGCCAATTTTATCGAGTGACATCGTATTTATTTGGATAGCACCTATTAATAATACTTATTTTGCCAGTTGGAGTTTTTAATTACAATGGTCTATTACAGTTAAGATAACAAATACTTGTATTACCGTCGTAAAATAGCTTTACCCGGAATTTATTTGAATAGTTAGAAAATAATTCATTATTTATTCGGCTTTATATCGAAAATACTTGATGTTTAAATGTGTTAAATTAGTATGTGTTCTTTATATAATGTAATTAAGCATGTACACTTGATATATATAAAATGCAATTTATGTGGTATTGCAAAAGATATAAGTATTAAGAATCTACAAAAATGCACAACAGTACAATTGCTGCCTCGATCTGTGGTTTATATAACAAAACTCTACAGTGTATCAAGACCGATTCACATAGCTAATCAGAAAATTTAGATGGTGTGCCACTTTAAGCCAGTCCCACGAATAAATCAATACCAGAACCGGAGATCAGAAGTTTTTCAAAGTCTCCATACCTCCCTTTTAACTGCCATTTTCATTATTGTCTCTAACTTTGGCCCATCCGAATCAAGTGAATAAGGTTATCACCGCTTCTAGATGGCTTCTATTTCAGAATATTCGGTTTTTGGTTCGAAAAGAATAAGTATTCAAAATAATAAATATTGCTTCATACATTTTATTAGATGCATTAAATAGATTTTTGAAATATTATGATCTTACCCTTATTACTTTTTTACTATAATATTTATAATAAAAAGTATGTATAACATATTTTTGTAATTAATTTTGATACAATCTTCCTATTATACCGATTTCTTGTATATGTGGAGTTAACAATAAGCCTATGGTATTTCAGCTTTATTCCACAAGGCAACTTATGTTATAGTCTATTACAAATATACTTGCTAAAAACATACCATAAAAGCCCTATATAAAATATACTTATACCTATATCTGGTATATGGAGTTGGTATATGTTATAGAATATTCAGGTTATTTAATAAATTTAAAAGTCAATTACAGAGATAGATTGGTCTATATATACGGCGGAATGTTCGGAACCTGTCCACAAAATTGTATAAATATTATTAATATTTTAGTTTTTGTCAAATAATGTAAGTTTTACAACTTTACCCGCTCTATAAACCTAAGAATGTTGAAGTGTATCAATATTATCACAAATTCGCAAATAACCTAGTTGATAATATATACGGCTTTGATTAATTTTTTCTAAATGTTAGCTCATTATATTATTAAAATGTATATATAGTAAAGACAATATAGTCGGATTAACTATAATTGTTATAGAAATAGTATTTAATAAAAACTATATTCTCAATTGACCATTTATTTTTAATTTGAGCTCCAGCTAATAAATTTGTCGATTTTTAGATTTATGGCTTACGTAACTAACTTCTAAAAATCGAAAATCAATCCAAACAGGGCTAATAAAATAAAAAGCTTATATTAATTTTATCATTTTACAATAATTTCAGGTACTAAGCGTACTATATTTGGTATGTTACCGCATTTCTGCAAGTTAACATCTTTTGCAGCAAAAGTTTAAAGTAAAACAAATAGTTAATTAAACATGGGCGTAAAAATTTAGCAAACCATACTGAATAGGTAGGTTGAAATTTTGATAATAAAATTTAAAATAATAATTTATATCCTTACTAAAGTAATATATTAGTTATTTTAAAATTATTTATAAGCGAAGTATATTAAGTTGCATTATTTTATAAAAATATGGAAATGATATAATAAAAATAAAGTCACTATACGCTAAAAAAACAAAATTACTTAATTTAACTTTATCTTTTCCATTTTCAATAAATTAAATTAAATAATTTTGCCTAAAAATATGTATACATTTTAAAGTACACTCACAAGCTTTTTAATTTTCGTTTTTAAATATAATAAAACTGATTTATACGTATTTAATAATAAGAAATGCGTATTAAGTATAATACCAATATATATCAAACATCTATATATTAATACCTTTTTAAAGAAAAATCATGTAATATTAATAAAGAAAACTAAAATTCTAAAAAGTATAAATTATCTATCTGAACTTAACTATAATAAAGGAATATAATATATGTAAGCCACTGCGTTGAAGTTTTTGTAAAACTAAAAAGCTGTGTTTACGGAAAGCTCAGAAACAAAACAAAGTACATATTATTTAAATCATAAAGAAAGCGAAGTCAAAGGAAATGAGAAATTTAGAAGGAAAACTTAACAAGCCACGTATTATTTTACCCTTATGTTATATCTATATAAGCAGACAATATTCTACTAAATAGAATCAGCCATAATTGTCCCTATATAATTGTTTAAATAAAGTATATCGTGTTTTAAGTGTTTTAATATAAAAATTTGTGTTTTATTATTATGGGAAAAAAATACCACTAAACCAAATATCGATACCAAATAATTTGACAGAATATTTCCAACAGTAGTAATTACTGAGCAGGTCGACTCTGATAGTACTTTCAATTTCACCAACCATTTAGAAGCAGCCATCAGGGATAATAAATAGGATATCCCTGATCTATTACCAGTAATAGACTGTTACTTAAACTAGCGCTGCACTGGTACTAAGAGGGAAAGGTGCAGTAATACCAAACTCACAATATTTATTGGTCTTTTAGTTAGCATAAGTTTGTAAAGATATGAGAGAAACAGCTACTAGAGTAGAGAAAATATAGAGGAGAGGTAACTTTATAAATATATAACATAATTTATTTAAATGAAATTAGGTAGTATTATAAATTTTATAAGCTAAATTTTTAGTATAACTAGTTAACAAAGAGTATTTTATAGCTATAGCATCACATTTTAAAAATAGTAAAATATTTACTTTTAAAATTATTAAAAATTAAAGTAAACAAATAAGGAGGTTACAGAAACTTCTAGAAAAAAATTTAAACTAAATAAATAGTTAAGTACAAAGTACTTTATTTTTATAAAATAATTAAAAATAATTTAGATATTCTTAATATATGATGTAAAAACTAATAAAAATGTAAATTAAAATAAAAAAGTATTTTTTAAAAAATATATAAAATATACAAGTTTAAAAAACTAGTAGCTAAAAAATAATAATAGTTAATACTAAATATATATATGTAGCTATTTTGAATTACTTTAAACTAAATTTTATCTACTTATATTTACTATTTTTTTAATATTAGATAAAATTATATATAGTTATAATTACTAGTTTATATTTAAGAATATTTTTTTACTAAAATTTAGAATTTATAAGTAGCTAAACTACTTTAAAATATTAATATTTATTCTATTAAAAAGGATAGTAGTATTAATATATATTATAATAGTATATTTTTTATATTAGTACTAACTTTAATAAATATTAAGTAATTATTATATAGTAATTATTTAAAACTAATATATAATTAACAATATTTATTAAGCTATTGATTTAAATTAGCATTTTTTATTAAAATATTTAACTTTTAAAGTTTGTATTAATTGTTTTAAAATATTAAAGATTATTTTTTTAAGTATAATAAAATAAATATATATGTAAATAATTTTAGTATTTAAATATAAATTTTAAAATAAAAATTTAATAAAATTTAATAAAGCAAAAATAAATTTTAAAGTTATTATAAAAATATATATAATTAAACTATATACTATAATGCTATTTATTTATACTTAAATTTTATAATTAAGTTTATAAATAAGAATAGAAAAATAGTAAACTAGAAAATTTTAAAAATTAAATAAATTTTTAAAAATAAATGCTAAGTTATAGTTTATTATTTAATAGTTTATATAATTTAGTCAATTTTAAAATTGTAAATATATAAAATAAACATTTTAATTTTATTATTTTTAATTCTACCTTTTTAAATTTAAAAAGAGTTATTAAAATTTATTATTATAATAATAATTATATATTTTATAAGACTAAAATAAGTAAGCTTAATAATTTTTTTTTCTAAAATTAAATTTAAAATAAAAATATTGTTATTTAATAGTAGTATAAAGTTTAAATTACTAGTTATAAATAACTATTAATTATAATAAATTTAAAAAAAGACAAAAAAAAGAAAAAATAGCTAATAATATAAATAAAAAAAAGAAAAAGTTTTAAAATTATTAAACTTTAAAAAATTTAATTATAAAATTAAAAAGTAAAAAATAAAATATATATTAAAAAAGCTATTTTAAAGTTTTTATTTATTAAATACTTTTTAATTTAATTTTTTACTATATAGTTTAAATAAAATAGTTTTTATTAATATTTTTAAAAATAAGCTTTATTTTTAGCTTTTTTTTAACTTTAAAAAAAGCATATTATTTAAGCTTTAAATTTTTAAAAAAATATTTAATAGTAAAGTATTTGTATTTTATTTTTAGCTTATTTTTTTATTTTAGTTTTTTCTTATTAGCTTTTAGCATATTTAATTATATATTTTTTGTAAGTCAAAGTTTTAAAAACTTAACTTTTAAATTGTTTTTTAATTATTAGCTTAAATTTTTTTAATATTAGTTAGCTAGTTTTATTTAGATTTAAAATTATAGCTATTTTTTTATTACTTTAATATTTTTAATTTTTACTAATATTTAGTTTATTTAAATATAAGCTTTATATTTATTATTATTATATATATATATAAAACTAAAATAAAGTAAACTTTTTATATTAATTATATTTTTAGTTTTTAAATAAACTAAAGTATTTTATTTTACTTTTAATAAAAGTTATATATATATTAATTATATATATATTTTAGTATTTTTAGCTTTTATTATAATTATTTTATTTTTTAGTAAAAGTATATTTTTTTATAATAATTTAATAGTAAATATAAAACTTATAAGTATAAATTAATTGTTTTAATATTAAATTTAATATCAAGTTAAGTTTATTTTAAAAGTAAATTACTAAAGCTTATATATTTTTTTATAATATTTGTTTTATCAAGTATAGTATACTTTTTAAATTATTTATTTTTTATTTACCTACTTATTTTTAATATATTTTTATTTAGCTGTTTTTTATCAAAATTTTAAATAACAACTTTATTATTATAAAAGTAATTTATATTTTAAAAAAATATATTATAAATGCTATTATAATTTATTATTTTAGTTTATTTATAGCCTATAATATTATTTTTAATATTTTATTATAATATACCTATTTAATTAAACTATTATATAGAATTATTTTTTTATATTTTTCTAAATTTTAATTTAAATTATAGCTAATTTCTTTTATAAACTAATATATTATTAAATTTAAATTTATTATAGCTAAAATAAAAACTTTTTAATAATTATAAATTAATATAAAATTATAGTTTTTATTAACTTATAGTTTATTATATTTAATATACTAAGTTATAAATAAAAAAGTTTTTTAGTAGAAATTTATAATATAAAAACTAATTAATTAATTAAATTAGCTATTAAAATATACTTTATTTTTATAATAAATATATAACTAATATATTTATTATTTAACTATTTAGAAAATTATATTAACTATTTAAAGCTTTACTAATAATAAAAATAAAAATTAGTAATAAATATATTATAATTAAAAAAGCTATTTTTTTATATATAAATATTTTTTATTAAATCTATTTTTTTATATAATATAATATAACTTTACTAGCTTTTCTAATTATATAAAAAATAAAACTAAATTTTAAAATTTTAAATAAAAAGCTTTTTTTTAGTAGCTTTAAAGTTATTAAAAAGATTTTTATTTTTAATATACTTAAAAAGCTTAAATTAATTATTTTTCAAAACTTTTAGTAATATTAAACTTTTATCTACTTTTAATTAATTAGTATTAGTTTAATTTATTTAATTTTTTAAGCTAAAATATAAATATATATATATTTTTTAAGTAATTTTATTTTAATATTTTAATAATAATAAAAAAAGCAATATAGTTTATTAGTAGTAAGTTAAAAAAATTAATAGCTTTTTTTTTCTTTTATTAGCTATTTTATTAAAAAATATAAGCTAAAAAACTACTTTTAATAATATTTTTTTTAAGTTTAAGTAAAAGTAAAAATAATATTTTAGCTTTATACTACTAACTAATACTTAATTTATAAGTAATTGCCAAAGTTTTATTTTAAATTTTTTTAAAGCTTTTTTAGCTTTAAAAGCTAATATAGTAAAGCTTTTTAATTTAGTAAATTTAGCTAAATTTACTCTAATATTCTAAATAACTTTTAATTATTACAGTCTAAGTTTTTATTATATTTTTTACTTTTTTATAAGAAATACTTAAACTTTTTTATTTTTAAGCTTATTTTATCTTTAATAATTACCTAGCTATTACTATAATTATATTTATATTAACTATATTTTATATTTATCTTTTATTTAAAAATAGCCTTATTTTTAAATTTGCTAACTTTTGATTATTTTTTTTAATTAATACTACTATTAAAATATATTATAAAATTTTAACCATATATTTTTAATAATATTTATTTTATATTTGCCTATATAAATTTAAAAAATACTAAATTTATTAAAGATAATTTAGTTTTTTTTAATTAAGAAAAAGTATATAATAAAGTTAATTTTTTTACTTACTTTTTATATTTAAAAAATATAATGTAAATAAAAACTTTATTAAAAAATTATTTTTTACTTTTTTTAATAATAGTATTAATTATTTTATTTAAAGTTTACTAAAAATATATTCTTTTACTACTTATTATAATTTTTCTTTTACTACTTATTATAATTTTTCTTTTAATATAGCTTTTTACTATTTAAACTTTATTTTATTAGTATCTTGCTCTTTTTATTTATATTTTTAAAAGTAGTTTTTTTTTATAAATAATATATATATTATCTTTAATTTAATTACTAATAATTATATAAATAAGTTAATTTAAAATACTTATTTTTAAGCTAGTATTACTATATTTAATAAAAAGAAGTTATAGAAAATTTTACTTAATATAATTTTTCTTACTACTAACTATTTACTTATACTTTTAAAAATATTAATTTATTACTTAAAAGCTTTAATTAATAACTAAAAACTTTACAACTTTAAAATACTAAATAAATTAATAAGTAGATTAAAAAATAATTACTTTTTAAAATAATAAAAGTATTTTTATTATTAATTATATACTTATAATTAATATTATAGCTTTATTAATTTATAGTACTATTTTTATCTTATACTTTTATTTAAATCTTACTTTTATTTAAATTTTACTTTGACTACTTTTATAAATTTATCTATTAATAAAATTAAAAGAGCTTAGTAATAGCTATAAATTTAAATAAGCTTTATATAAATAAAGACTTTTTTAGCTTTGCTTTTTTAAATATAAAAAATATAAATACTATTTTACTAGTAATATAAAAACATGCTTTTTATTTTTTTATGCTATAGTAGTATTTTTAAAAAATAGTTAGTTAGCTTATTTATTAATATAATGTCAAATAAATAAAAAATTTAATAAAATTAATAAAGTAAATATTATTTTTTATTTTAAATCTTTTTTTATAAAGCTTTTATTTTTTCTTTAGCTTTAACTTTTTTTATTAAAAATAATCTTAAAAGCTAATAATAATTATTTATTTTGCTTAGTTTAGATTAAAAGAATTTATATAAATTCTTTTAAAACTTATTATTTTTAAATTTATAAATTTTAATATTTTACTTATTTATTTTTATTAAACTATAACTTAAATTATTATTTAATTTTTTATTTACCTAGCTTTTCTTATTAACTTAGCTTTAAGTTTTATAGCTTTTTTACTATAATTATTATAATATAAATAATTTACAAATTTTATTTATTTTTTACTAGCTAATTTTTTTTCTATTTTTTTTTGCTTTATTTTATAAACTATTTTTATTTATTTTAAGATCAAATTTGTTTATTTTTGTTTTTTTAGTTTATTATTAAAAAGCTAAATTTTAATAACTTAACTTTTAAATCATTATTATTTTTATTATTTTTTTAAACTTTTTTTTCTATAACTTTAATAACTATTTTTTTTAAATTTTATTTATATAATTATTTGATAAAATATAAGCTTAGGCTATAAAGCTTTTTTTTTAAAAATAAGTAATTTTTTAGCTATTATACTTTTCTTAAATAAATTTCTACCTTTTTTTATAAATTTTAATAAAAGCTTTACTAGTTTAATATTTATTTTAATTCTAATAAAACTTTTAGCTAAAAGTTTTAAGTTTACAATATATTATAATAACTTTAATTTCAATTTTATTTAAATAGTATAGTATATTATTAGTAGTAAGTTTTATTATTATTATACTTAATAATTTAACTAACTAATTAAACTAAATATTTACTTAATAAGTAGTATAATTAAATTAAAATTTTTATGAAAATAATATTAATATTTGCTAAAACTATTTTTAAGCCTCTACTAATAGCTTTTTTTTATAGTAGTAGTTAGTTTATATTAATTAAAAGGTTAATAATTTATTAGTAGCAGATATAAATAGTTTATAAAGTTAGAGTTTATTTAAGGTATATATTATATTATAGACTAAAAATAATACTAAACATATTAAAAATTTAAGTAGATGAAAAGTTAGAATAAAAACATCTAAATTGGGAAAAAAAGACTGGAATGTTGGTATATATATATATTAAAGTGTAAAATAAGACTGGTATAATAATATATGTATAAAATGTAGAATGTAGAATGGAAATAAATTTATAGAGAGATAAAAAAGATATAATTATATGTTTTTTATAAGGTAAATAGTTTAATAAAGAGCTTTATTACAGTATAAAGTAATGAACTTAAATAAGAAGTAGAATTTTTAATAAGTAATCTAACTAAAGTAGTTTAAGGAGGAAATGAAAAAGAATACAAGCAAATATACACCCTCCCTAGTTAAGCTATAGATAACAGCTATGTACTGATAAAATGTAAAACTATAATAGATGTATACTAGTTTAATTTTAGTAGAGAGCTATTCAATTGAAATTTTCCTGCATTGTTTTAAGTCTAAGTATATTGGACAGGCAACCTGCTCGTTTTAAACTACTTTTAAAGTTGCACTCACTAAAAACAGTCAATTTAGTAGATATACCAATTTCCAAATATTAAAAAATAAATACCTGTATAAATGCACTTACAAAGGTACTAAAACGGGATTGGAAATATATATTTAGGTTACAAAAAATTTGCAATGGAACAGGTAGAGTACGTATAAACTAGTTTAAAAATGCAAATTAAGTGATAGAATTTTAAGTACGAAGAGGAGGTGTTAGTTAACGAGGAAAAGATAGTGCACCAACCAGCTTACATCCCAAAATAAACCGGAAAAGGGTATAAGTCGAGGGTAGTTAAAACACCTGTTTAGTTGCTAAAGGTGAGATATTCTTCACAGAGTCCGAGTTGGTGAGTACAATGGAATCGTTCTCGGTAATATTACCGTTACTAGTATCCTGTTCGGCCTCCATAATCGAGAACATGGAAACCCTCCGGTTATGGTGGTGCTTCTCCTTCAATTCCAGGTGCTGGGACTCGCCACGATTGTAAATAGAAGAGTTGGAAGTACTAACCAGATTAGTATTGGAGGTAACGCTATCCTTGCTATAGTTGGTGTACTTGGGGTGGTTTCTTACCCCTTTTGAATTAGCGTTGCGGTCGGCAAGGCTAGCTGACTTCTGAGCTTTGAGTGACTTCGTCCGTCGTGCAAAGTAGATGAAGGCGACCAGGATCAGCAGAAGTACAAATCCACCTACGCTGCCCCCGATGATAACTGCATTGGAGGTAGATCCAGGGGAGGTTGATGTGACAACATCAGTCACTGCTACCTTAAAGATTAAGTCGTTGCTGAGGTGATTCATGGTCAAGTTCTGTTTCACTCGCAAACTCGGATTAGCATCCTTATCGCTGATGACAAAATGTTGCGCATCTAATACTTGCTGCAACTTGTCCTCTACCACATTATATCCACCCATAAGGACATACTGATCCTGCAGTTGGAGGATGGTGTGCGAGAATCGAGATACTATACCTTCGGCTTTACCCATATCTTTTACAGTCATACTGTCGGTGTCGAGCAGATATATGTTATTGTTAGGTGCTTTACCGTCACTTGTACCTCCTACTATGAAAATCTTATGATCCAACACTATAAAATAAAATATAATGGTTAAAAAATTAAACACTTAATTATACATTTACCTATAGTGGAATGTAAATGTAAATTTTTAGGTAACTTGTCGCCAGTCAATGTAACCTTTTTTAAAGTTTTAGCTTGGAAACCGTCCAGTACAAATACGTTATCGTTATCCTTACCACCTATAATCATAATTTTACCAGCAACCAAATCGGAAGTATGGCCAATTAAAGTGATGTCCGATTTCAATTTATCTACCAATTTCACTTTATTCTTACTCTTGTCGTCAATTTGAAACTTGTAAATATATTTCTGTTCATCGCTATCTAAGATGCTTTCCCCACCTATTTGCATCCCAAACTTCTTCTCTGAATCGAACACTATCGTAGATAATGGTAGGTTGGGTAATTTGCTCAATTTTTCATCTTTATTCGATGGCGAGATAACTAAACTATCAATTTTAGCTTGTTCGAAGTCGATACATTTGTTTTCAATGTCATTAGAGAATGTACATAGGTACGGTGGTGCTAGGTAGATACCTAAAAGGTTGATCCTAGGTAAGTTTACTTCAATATGCTTAAAGCTCTTATCCAACTTATCACCATTCATACTGAAACTGTATACCTGAGTTTTGGACGGCAATTCCTTGTTTACCGTCAATGATTGTCCATCTACTACATAACCGGTATTATTGGAGTTGCTAGTGATACTAAAAATTCGGTAGTTTAATGGTTCTTGTATAGCTGCCATACCCTGCCCTTCTCTTCACTATCCACAACTTTTATCGCGTTGAAACTGACTTTTGATTGTAAAAAGAATTAAACAGAATTGAGAATAACAATTTATTATCTAACTCACCAGCAATTTGGAATTATTCGATTTGTAGTTCCTCCGAATTTTTCGTGTTCCTAACTTCACTTTTCTATTTTAAGTTTTCCTCCTTTCATAAAGCACAACCGGTAACGTACTTGATACAGGAACAGTGAAATGTTGTGGTTGGATTGTACCTTTTATTAATAGTAAACTATCACTACATGTAAATCAATTTGCCCATTATCGCCTTACAGATACTTTATAAATATTTTTTCTATTCAAGTTGCAACTTTTGTTAAATTCGTTGATATAAATATAAAAGTATATATTGATTTTCACAACAGAGTTTATAAAAACTAATAAGAAAATGAGTGCCCAGTTCCCAGCCTATATATAAATGTAATATATAACTACTATGTTTAATTAACTTTTAACCATGCCCAAGTTTAGAAATTTGAAAATGCACCGTACCAGAATAAGCAAATATAGCCATATTAAGCTAAATTTAACTTTAAAAACTATATGGCCAAGAATTAGAAGGTCCCAATTTGTAACTGGAACTATTTGAAACTAAATTTTGAAGTTCGAAAAGTTAAAAATTTGCAGATGAAATTAAATTAATGACTTTTATATTGTTGGTTCCTTTTTAATTAAAATCCTTTGCCTAACTTTTTTAAGGAATTTTAGTAATTGGGTGACAAATCTTATTAGCTTTCTCAATTACAATAAAGAATTGTAATTAATATATGTTAAGAGAGAGAATGAAGTTAAGTATTTTAGGTATAACTTATATAGAAATAAAATATTTTGTAAATTAACCTTTAAATAATAATAATACAAAGTTGAGGGAGCTCCTTAAAACAATTATATTTTAGTTTAGTATCCTTTCTAGAGTTTATAAAACTTAATTCTATTACAATTATTAATCTTTTTATAAAGATAAAATCAGTTATAAATTTTATATAGTAACTTTTTATAAAAATTTGAGCTAGCTAGATATTGTAACTAGCAAATTAAAACTATTTTAAAATGCTTGTAAAAAGGTGCATTTAATGGCTAAATTTTAATAAAGGTAAAATTTTATTTTATTTTTTAATTAACTTGGTTTTTTTATTTAAAATTGTTAGTTTTGAAGAACTAATAAAATTTAATTATAAATGGTTTAGAAAATTTTAATATAATTATTTTTTATGAACTTTTATTGCTAAAAAAACAAAAAAATATATAATATAGTTTATAAATTTTTGGATAATATAATACTTTAAAATATTATACTTTTTACTTTAATTTATTAAATTTATAAAAAATATATTATTATTATTATTATTTACATTTGAAGTATTTATTATTATTATTTTTGCTTTTTAAAATTAGCTTGAATAATTGATAATTTTTTTAAATAAAATAAGTAGCTAAAAATTAAGTATTAGTTAGCTAATTTTTGTAAGCTTTTATATTAATTAAATTATATTTAACTAAATTAAATTAAAATTTTATTTAAAAAAAGCTAAATTATTTATAAAATTAATAAAATAAAGTTTATATATTTAAATATTATAAAAAGTATATTATTTAATAAAAATAGCAAATAAAATTAATTAAATATAGTTATACTATTATAAATAAAATAATGTAAATTATAAAATAAAATAAAAATTAATTACTAAAACTTAATAAATTTTATTATTTTAGTTTTTAAAAGCTTATTAACTTAAGTTTAGAGTTTATTATTAGATTATAAAAAAGATAAAAATAAAAGTAAAATAAAAAAATATATATTATAGAAAATTATTATAATTAGTTAATTAAAATAAATAAATAGTAGTAAAAAAAAGTTAATTTACTTAAAAAAAGCTTAAATATAAAAAAAAGTATATATAAAAGTAATAAAAAAGCTAATTAGTTTTTTAAAATAGCTTTTAAAAATATATTAAAGAAATTTAGCTTAATATATAATATAAATGTAAAGTTGCCAACTTTACTAATTATAAAGCTTTTTTTTTTAAAATAAAACTGAAAAAAAGTAATAAAATAATAATAATAATAGAGCTAAGTTTATATTTAAATTTAAAAATAAGTAATAATTTATTAATTTAAATAAATATAGACTTTTTTTAAAATAATAAACTAGTAATTAAAAATAAAAAAGTTATAAATATAATTGAAATATAAAAAATAAAAAATAAGAAAAAAAAAGTAAAATAAAAATAAAAATATAAAAAATATAAAAAACTAAAAAAAATTAAAAAAGAAATAAAAACAAAAAGTATTAAATTAAGTATAAAATACTAAAATAGTAAATAAAAAGTAACAAATTTAAAATAGTAAATATAAATTTAGTAAAATTAGCTACAGTTAAAAAAAATAAAAATAAAAAAATATATATATATAAATAGTTATAAAAAAATTATTTATATTTAATTAAGTTATAAATTAGAAAGTTTAGCTACTACTTTAATTTTTTATTAAATAAATAATTTTTTTATTTTTATTTAGTTATAGTTATAAGTTTTTTAAATAGTAAATTTATTATTAATTTTACTTATAATTTTAAATAATTTGGTAAATATTTAATATATTATTAAGTAACTTTAGTTAATATTTTTAGTTTTTTTTAAAATAAAAGATTAATTATTGCAATTTAGTTTAGTTATAAATTTAGTTTTGTTTAAATAGATAAATAATTTTCTAATAGTTTAATTATAATTTTAAATTTTTTTAAAGATAAATTTTACTTTATTTTTAGTTGTTTAGATTTTTTTAAATATATAAATAACTAAAAATAAAGTAAAAAAAGTTAAAATAATTTAAAGATAGCTAGCTAAGTTTTAAAAAAAACTAAATTATATTTTTATATTAAATATATAAATGAGTATTTAATTATTCTTAAATAAATATCTTATTTTTTAAAATTAAATTTATATAGATTTTTTTTTATAGTTTTTTAAGTTTTAAAAAAAAGTTTAATAAAGTATAGAAAAAATTATAGTAAAAAAATTAATATAGAAATAATATTAAAAAAAAGTAAAATAAAAATTAAAAGATAAATTAATTAATTAATTAATAGAGTAAAAAAGAAAATATAAAGAAAAATAACTAAAATAAATAACTTTTTAAAATAAAACTAACTAATTTTTTATTATTTTTATTTTTAACTTTATAATAAATAGTAATATAATAGCAGTTTTATATTTATATAATATAAAACTACTATTATAGTAAAGCTAAATATAAATTATAAAATTAAGCTAATAAAGTTAATAATTAAATAAAAAAGAAATTTAAAAACTAAATTATAAAAAAAATTATAAGTTAAAAGAAAAAAGTAAAAAAATAATTTAAAAAAATCCATTAATCTTTTAAACTATATATATTAGTCTAATATTTTTAATATTTAAAAAAACATTTTATTATATTAATATTTACTATAAATATATAATTAAACAGCTTTTAAACTAAGCAAAATACTTAAATAAAGCTTTAGTATTATAGTATATTACTAAAATAGTTTGAAAAAAACAGTTAATAAAATAAGAAATAAAATTTTTATACTAAAAATAACTTTTTTTAAAAGTATATTTTTTAAGTATATTAATTATATAAATAGCATTATTTAAACTTATATAGCAATATTATATAACTAAATACAAGTTTAATAAATATAATGTTTTTATAATATAGATATAAAAATAAAAGTTATATATTAACTTAATAAAAACTTTTAATACCTTTAGCTTAAAGCTAAAAATATTAATTATATAGTAAACTATAACTTATATTAATTTAGTAATAATAAAGTTAACTTTTAAAACTATTTTTTAAAAATATAAAAAATATTTAATATATATATATATATAGTTTACATATAAATAATATTTTTTTATAGCTTAAGTTATAAATATACAATTTTACTTAATTAGATTAATTTTAAAAAATTATTAAGCTAGTTTAATATAGTAAAATAAAATAATAATATTATTTTATATAGTAAAATGCTATTTTTTTATAGTATAATAATCAAAACTTAT
This sequence comes from Capillidium rhysosporum, assembly GCA_037055185.1. NCBI lineage: Eukaryota > Fungi > Entomophthoromycota > Entomophthoromycetes > Entomophthorales > Capillidiaceae > Capillidium > Capillidium rhysosporum. Next base: position 50,863 of record JAWQFY010000099.1, read on the forward strand.
ATTAAAGCTTTATATATTAAATATATGAAATGCTAGTATTAAGCTTTTTAATTAATATTAAAATATAGCTTTAATTTTTTATATAAGAAAAAACTATATTTAGCTTAAATTTTAACTTAAATAAAAATATTTAAATATTTTTAAGCTTAGCTTAAAAATGCTATATAAAAAATTTAATAAAATTATATATTATTTTATATATATAGAAGTAGAAAAAAATAATAATAATTTATAAACTAATATTAAGTATATCTAGCTTTATAAAAATATAGAATTTATAAAAAATACTAATAAAGCTAACTTAAAAAATTATATATAGCTATAAGCTTTATAGTTTTAATAAAGTGATTTTAAATTAAAATTTATAAATTTTAGCTATAAAGTTTAAAATTAAGTATTAAAAAAGTATTTTAATATAAATATTTTTTTTAAAGATATAATATAAGTTTTTTAAAAAATTAAAATTTTTATATAGCTTTTAATAAAATATATTAAAAGTTTTTAAAATATATAAATATATAAAACTAAATAAATAATATTTATTTGTATAGTTAAAACTTAATTATATTAAGTTTTTAAAATCTTAATAAGCTTTTAAATAAAAATTAAATATTTTAAAAAGTAGCTAATTTTTTATTTATTATAATAATATTATAAATAAAAGCTAAATTTATAATAAAATATTAATAAAATATTAATATATAAGTTTATAATAAATTTAAAAAAATAGTAAAAATATATTAAATTAAAAATTTACTTTAGTATACTATTATAAATATTTTAAATATTTTGGCTAATTTTATTTATTTAGCTTTTTAAAATAATTTAGCCTAATACAAATAAATTTAAAAACAAAAATAAAAAAATTTATAGTATATATTATTATATAATATAAAAATATACTTTTAAGTTTTTTAATTAAGCTATAAAGAATTTTATATAAATAAAATAAAGTAAATTTTAAGCTTAGCAAAATATTATTAAAATCAGTTAAATAAAAAAATAACTAATTAAATATATAATAAAGTTAATTATAAATAATAAAATAAAGTTATTAAATTTAATTATAAGTAATAATAAAAAATAACTTTAAATTAAAATATAATTATTAATAATAAATTATATACTTAAAATATATTAAATTTAGCTTAGTAATTATTTATATTTAAGTTATACTTTTTAATTTAATATTAAAAAAGCAGTAAAAGATAAAAAAAATTAAATAATATAGTTAAAAATACTAAAATAAAGTAGAAATATTATTTATATAAAAAATTATTTAATAGTTTTTACTATACTATTATTAAAATTTATATTTTAACTACTTTTAAATAAAAAATATAAATCTATAAAAAAGTAATATAAAAATAAAAGTATAAATAAATAAATAAATTAATATAGTTATTATATTATATAAAAATATAATAAAATTAACTAATAGTAATAAAATAAAGTAACTTAAAATAAAAAATAATAAAAAAGCTTTATTAAATAAATATATTATATTTAAAATATGTAAACTTTATTTTAATAGCTTTTTTATATATTTTAGTTAGCTTTAAAGTTAAAGTTTTTAAAGTTTTTTTAATAATTAAAGTTTATATTTAAAAAACTATACTAATAGATATAAACTTTATATAAGTTAAAACTTATATACTAAAAAAAAGTATTATAATATTTAATTAATAGCTTTAGTAAAATTGTTAAAATTAAAATATTTATCTATAAATTTAACATAGTATGATTATAGTAATAGTAAATAGAATTATTATAATAGCTTTATAAAAAATATAATTACTAATAATAAGTATAAAATAAATTTAAAATAAATTTATTTATTTAAGCTTGATAATAAATTTAATAATTAGAAAATAAATGTATAAATTTTTAGATAAAATATAAATTTCAGAAAATAAAAAGCTATTATAATAATTAAAAATAGATAAAAGTATATATTTTAAAAAAAAAATTAAAAAATTAAAAATTTAGTAATCTAAATATAAAATATTTTTAGCTTATAGTTAGTAATATTAAAGATGGAATATATAAAAATAAATAATTAGAATATAAATTTATATAAATACTATTGTTATATATAGTTAGGAGAAATATAATCAAATTCATAGAAATACCTTAGAAATCCTAATTATATTATATATTATCAAATTACTAGTTTTTTAATAAAATATCTACAGTTAAAATTTATTCTCCAAGTAGTAGATCAAGTGTTGTAAATTGATTATATTTTATTGTATCAATCTGTTTCTTATAAGTTAAAGGGTGGTAAAAGCTTCTGTGTTAAAAAAATAAAATTTGAAAATTTGATTCTCTAATTGAAAAAAGTATAAGCTATAAAACCTAAGAGAAAAGCCGAATTTTGTCTTAAACCAAATATAGTATCAAATGATGCATATATTTATGAATATAGAACTAAAAAGCTATATATTCCATAAAAAAATTTAAAGTATTAAAATTTAATAATATAAACTTGGAAAAAATAAAGGTACAATACTATTTACACTTTAGCTTTGAATATACTTTCCTCTGCAATAACATTCAATGTTAAATTACCAAAAGATATCCCATCTAAATTAAAGCTATTACCAGCCCAGCCTTCTTCGATCTCCTCATCTTTCATATTTTTTTCACAACTATTCTTTTTAGTATCGTTTTCTTCGTTATCATAGATAGGATCCCAAAGCTTATCCATTCTATCTCCAGTTTTGCAATCTTTTTTAAGCTGAATTACTGAGGTAAATGTGGCATCTAAAATAGGTTCTAACAATATTCCATCACATCTCGTCAGTTGTAATAAAGTATTAGTAATATTTAACTCTTCAAGTTTAAAAGGGTTATCACCGTATTCGAAGTTAAAAATAAACCTTTCTAAGATCTGGTACTTTTGATTTAAAATTAATAATTTAAAGCTGCTTAACTGTTGAAGCTCTAAACTTGGTTTTATGGCTAACACGAGCTGATAAATGTAGTTAACTAATGTTGGATGGTAAGCAAAAGGTAGCTGTAAATTATATTTAAATTGTAATTGAAACTGAGTTTGTGGATAAAGTTTGCGTTTAAATAGGATCAGATGAATCATAGTTTCAACTACATTTTAAAATTAGTTAATAAATAATGCTAAATTTACTTAGTTCACAAACCAGATCAACGGACTCTATAAAATAGCAAAATGATGTGTTAGCTTTACGTTGTGATTTATTTTACTTTTAAAATTGGTACTGTCGGTCATAAATGTAAATAAATTAAAATTCAAGTTTTAGCAAATGCTGTTAGGTTGACTTTATATCTACAGAATAATTTTAACTAGCAAATGTGACGCAGTTTAATGCTTGGTAAAGAAATGGCTAAACTAAACCAACTTTTTACTTAAGAGTAGCTACCTCAAATCATAATATGAGCCGAATTTTTAAATCAAGATTTTGAGATTTATAAATTTGAATACTAAGTCCCGGAGAAAATAAATAGTTCTGGGTTACTTTTGAGGATTTTTTTTTCTTGGTGGTTTATGACTTGAGTATTGAATTTGTGGAAAATTCATTAAGCATGATACGATCGAAACGAATGCTGTGGACTGATCTTATGAGAAATCAAACCAAAAGGAAACAGATGATACAAAAGAAACTTCCAAAGCATAGCTTTGAAAAGAGAGAATAGGAAAAGGCAACAACAAGACGTCTATATGAAAGATCGAATCCGATGCTTCCTAACTGGATAGTTAATCGTTTTTGAAGAATTTTAATTTAAAATAAGCTATGAAGTCTGCAAACAATTATTTAGATTATAATTTATAATTTTACAATTCTTCAACCCAATAGATCAATGATCTAAGCATAAACATACTCATTTAGAAATTTTATTGGCTACGTAAAGATGTTAAAAATTAGAGGTACAGTAATCTCTAAAACTTCATTTTTGAACACTGTACATTAATATAAGAAAGTGAAGCTGAAGATTTAGAAATATACCAGAAAAAAATCAAAAATCGGCTCCCATTTTAAGTAGTATATACGTTTTTTACATAATTACTGTTCCTATTAGATAGATTTTTAAAAAAAAAAGATATTTAAGTTGCATCTTTATGCCACACAATAATTAATTAATGTATCATGGTTGAAAATAAGTTAACTAATCCGTATTTAAAACATTTTCTATTGATAATAAGACATCTATAGCCGCATCAACGGCAGCAGTAGTAACAGTAACTTTAGGTTACCCTTTTGATTTCATTAAAACCCGGATGCAAGTTAACCCAATTCCAATGACATTTAACTTTACTTTTAGAAGTATAGTAGAAAGTGAAGGGTATTTGGCATTATGGCGAGGAGTAACTGCGCCTCTAGCTTTGGTATCACTTTTAAAATATTTAACTTTTACTAGTTATCAAATGTCCAACTTACATTTAAAAAGTTTACAAGAGCGAGTAAATGGAAAGCAGGAGTTTAATTTAATTAATAATTTGTCCGTATTCATGATGTCAGGTACTATAGCTGGCTCAATTACATGTTGTATAAGCAGTCCTATGGAACTAGTAAAAATACAGGTACAGGTTAGCAAATATAGTAAAGGAAATAAGCCAGCTAATAGTGGCGTAATAAACGTAATAAAAACTATATTTACAGAACATGGACCGTTGAGCTTCTACAAAGGATTTTCAGCTCACTTACTTAGAGACGGGTTTGGCACCGCTATTTACTTTGGAGCTTATGAAGCCTTAAAGTATCTAATACATTCTAACAACTACTTTCCAAATGCCGGATTAGGTCCTTCATCCTTATTAGCTGGAGGATTAGCTGGTTCATTAAGTTGGGTTTGTTTGTTCCCTATTGATTTTATAAAAACCAGGCTACAACGCGAGGCTTTCTTACCTAATAAGCTTTATAACAACTCAATTTTACAATGTGCAAAGATTATCTATCAGCAGCAGGGAATTAGGGCATTCTATCAGGGTCTTCCACCAACTTTAATTAGAGCTTTACCAATCCATGCACTTAACTTCTTTGTGTATGAACAAGTTTTGAAATTAATTGACCGATTATCTTAGAATAGTAGAATTTCACTAATATTTAAATATTTTTTAATATTTGTATATTATGCTTAAATTTTATAATAGTTGCTGAAGTATACCAAATTTTTAATGATAAGTCGATTTTTATCAACTTTCAGTTAGAATAATTGTGTTTAATAACTGTGAAATAATTAGAATCTTTAAATAGATAGAGATATAAAATTTATATATTAAGCATAATTGTCTATGCTTACTGGTTAGTTTATTTGTAAAGCTATATAAAGCTTAACAGCTATTTTTAATTAATTGTTTATAAATACATACAATAGTTTTTATTCATATAACCACCTATAATTTTGAATAAGTCAGTTTGATTTTTTTACTTATCTTGTTTTACCACATTTTTATGTAACTTAAAATAGTAAATTTAGTAAATAACCTAATTTCTAAAATAACTATTTATTTAAAATTTTAAAATTAAATTGTTTTTTTCTATTTTATTTTACTAAATTTTATTTTTCTCTAAATTTTGATAATAACAATAGCTAATATTATTAACTTTCTATTTATTTTATTTTATTTTAATTATAAAAGCTTTTAAAGCTTTTTTAAATATTTTTTTACTTTAAATATAAAAACTTATTACTTCAAAATAAATAAATAAAAATATAGTTATTGTATATTTTATTTACTAAAATAAAATATATATTATTTAAAAACTATAATAATAGTGTTTAAAGTAAATTAAATATATATATAAGTATAATTAATACTAATATTATAAAGTATTTTTGAAATGCTAAGAATAATAAGCTAATATTTATAGTTTAAAAGTTTAGTTATTTTAATTATTTATTTACTTTATAAAATCTAAATTTATATATATCTTATTATTTATAAAATTTATAAGATAATTAAATTGAAAATTCTAGTTTAGTTTATAAATAGTAGCAATTTTAAATTTTAATAAAATTTTATTTTTATTTAATTAAATAACTTTATTATTAATTTATTTTAAGTTTATTAATTAATTAAAAAACTTAATAATATATATATATTAAATTTTATTAAAAAATTAAAGTAGTATATTAACTTTAAAGTATGTTATTTATTTATTTAACTTTTATTTAAATTATCTTTTTATACTTTTAATTTTATATTAAATAAATCAATTATATATTTATTAAACTTTTATTATTATAATAATTATACTAATAAATTTAATAATTTAAAAAAACATTATTTTAATATAATGATTAAAATATTTTATTAAAATTTAATATTAATTAGATTTTAATTACTTTTATAAATTAGTTATTTAAAATAATTTAACAATTTAATATTTTTATATTAAAAAGTAAATTATAAATAAAATATACTTAAAATTCTTATTTTATAAGCTTTTTAAATATTATAAAAAATAAATACTTTTAGTTTAAAAAAATTAAATTAAATAAAATAGAAAAAAAAATTACTATATATATAATATATAATATTTATATTAATAAATTTTTTCATTTTAAATATAAAAAAAGTAATATATATTTTTAAAATTTTTAATATATAAAAATTATTATATAAAGTTTATTTATATATTATTATAGTTATTTACTACTTTTTATATTAGACTTTATATTTTTTTTAATCAAAATTCTTAAAATTTAAAACTTTTAAATAAAAAATTAACTTTTATATTTAATTATAAAATATAAGTTATTGGTTTAAATTATAATATTATATTATAATTATATTATTTAATATTATTTTATAAAATATAATAGAAAAAGGTTTTATAATTATACAAATATAAAATACTACTATATATAACTATATATATATATTTTTTATTTATAAAAAGAAAATTTTTATTAATAGTATATTAATATTATAACTAAGTAAATTTAATTATAAATTAAATAAATATATATAAAACTATAATAGTAGATTTACATTTTTGCAAATATAAAATTGCTATTATAATATTAAAAGTAAAGTAAATTAAATATTAATATAATTAGTTATAAGTATACTAGTTTTTAATTTATATATAATATAAAATTTAATTTATTAAATAGTAATTATAGAATTTTTTAAAAAAATTCTATGTATTTTAAACTTTTATAATTAAATTTATAAATTTATAAATTATTGTATCAAAATAATACTATTTTAATATTTCTAACTAAATAAATTAATAAACTAATTAATTTAAAAAAGTATTTGAAAATTTTATTTTTATTTAAAATTAGTTAACTTTAAAAAAATTAAATATAAATTAATATATTAAATTATAGTATAAAAGCAGTATTACTACAAAGTTTAAAAAAATAACTATAATTTATAGTTTAATATTTTAAAAAATTGTATTAACTTAAATAAGCTATAAATTTTATATAAAAATAAAATATTATTATTATTTTATAGGCTTAAATTAAACTAGTATTATTTTATTTAAACAACTATATTTTAGAGATTTTTATTTATATTTACTAATTATTTAGCTATTAAATTAGATAATATTAAAAGTTAAACTTATATTAAGTTTAACTTTATTATTATTTTAGTATAATTTAAATAATTTAAATAATTTTTAAATTACTTATCTAAAAAAATATATATTTTAGTAAATAAATAATAAAACTAATTTAGATAAAATATTTATTAAATATATATATATTAAATTTTAAAAAATATTAAAATTTTACAAAGATTTTAATAAATTAAAATTAATAAAATTAAAAAAAAACTTAAATAAAAAGAATTAATATATTATTTATATTATATAAATAAAAAACTAAAATTTATTTAAAAAAATTATATTTATATTTATAATAAATATATAAAGTAATTTAAAATATATAAAATAATAAAATAAAACTTTTATTAATATTAAATAGCTAATAATAATATATATATATTTAAAACTATAATATTTATTAAGACAATATTTTTAAAATATAAAAAATATAGGTTTACTTTAATATTTAGAAATATTGCTAAAATAGTAA
>JAWQFY010000100.1:0-57963 GCA_037055185.1 Capillidium rhysosporum
AAAAAAGTTCTGATATTTTAGTAAAAAACTCTAATATAAAATTAATAAAGCTAGTAAAGTTTAAATTAATAGTAAGTTATTTATTAAATAAAGTTATAATTAAAATATTAAGTAAAACTTTAACTTTGCTTTTTAGTCCTCTTTATATACTTTTTCATTAATTACTAAGCATAATTAAGCTATATTAAGTTTTATTTTTAGTTATAAATTATTATACTAAGTAATGCTTAGTAAGATAAAATTAGTATTTACTATCTTAAAAATAAAGAAAAAATATATAAGGATTTTAAAAAGTTGAATATTAATAAAGCTTAGTTAAATAAAATAAGTAATAAAGCTTATAATATTATATTAACTATATAAATAGCCTTATTTAAACTTAAATAATTTTACTATTTAAGTAAATATATCTTTAATAAATATAACGTTTTTATAATAAAGCTATATAAAAAATATTTATATTAGCTTAATTAAAATTATATTAATTTAATAGTATTAAAATTAACTACTAAAACTAAATTTTAGTTATATAAAAATATTAATATATTAAAATTAAAACCTTTATTATATAAAACTTATAAATATTTTTAAAATATTTTATAAATTAATATATTTTTATATATTAAAAGTTATAATAGTTATTTAAATTTTACTTTATTTTAAAGTATATTAATATATAAAATATATATATATGTTATAAAATAATTATTTAATTAAAACTAAAATAATAGTTATTATATTTTATTTAATATTTTTTTTAAAATTCTTTAATAAACTAACTAAAAATTAAAATTTGGTTTTTAAATATTAAGTTTATAATTTATATTATACTTTTACTATTTTTAATTATTTTAATTAGCTATATTTATAACTATATTTTTCAAAATACTTAATACTAAACTGGAATAATTAAAATTTTAGCTTAATATTACAATTTATTATTTTATATAAGTTTAAATATTTAATTTTTTATAAATATTATATAGTAGTAAATTTTAATTAAAAATATAAAGTTAAAAAGTTATTATTATAAAACAAATTTAATTTATATAATTTATATAAAAAATAATAATATAAAAAGTTATAAAAGTTATAAAAGTATAGTAATTTATTAAAAAATAAACTAGTTTTTATAAATATTACAACTTGCTAATTTAGAAAAAAATATTAAATAAATTTAATAAAAAAATAAATAAGACAAAAAACTATATAATAAAAAGTAAACTATAAAAATATAAAGAAAAAATAGTTAAAAAAAGATATAAACTTTTAAAATATAAAAACTACTATAAAGCAATATTTAAAAATAAATAAATAAAATATAACTAAAATAAACTAAAAAAACAGCTATAAATAGGCTAATATAAAAATTAAAAAAAACATAATTAGTAAGTAAAAAGATATAAAAAGAAAAATTATTTTTTATAAATAAAAAGCATTTAAAAAAATTAGTTTTTTATTTTAAATTAAACATTATTATTATTAAAAATATATTAAGTTACTTAAATTAAAATCAAGGTAATTATTAATAAATAACTAAAAGTATACTAATACTAAATATAAAGTTAAAGAATTTTATTATTACTAATTAAAATAAAATAAAATAAAAGCTTAAAAAAGCTATTAAAAGCTAATAAAAAACTTAATTAAAATTATAATTAAAAAATCAATTATTAATTAAGTTATTAAAATTAGGCTTAATAAATATAATATTTGCCATAAAGAGTATATATATTATTTTAATAAAATATATAAAATATAAAAGTTATTATATAGTTAGCTATAGTTTAAATTAGTTTAAAAACTTTAAAATAATCTTTTATAATATAATAAAATTAAAAATAATTTAAATAATATTATTAGTTATATTTTTAAAAAAAAAGTTATTATTAATTTTTAAAAAATAATTATATAAAGTTATATTTTATTATATAAAAATAAAATAGCTATTAAATATAGTAAAATTTAAATAGAAAAATTAATTTATATAATAGCTTTAGTAATTATAAGTTAAAGTTTAAAAATACTTAATTTAGTTTTCAAAATTATAAAGCCTATTATATTTTAAAAAAAATATTTTTATAAGTTATTACTAATAGCTAACTTATTATTATTTATATTTTTAGTATAGTAGTAGTTATACATTTATATAAGTGTATAACTTATTAAAATATAAAATAGTTTAATACATAAGCTAATAGCAAAAGCTATAAATTTAAGTAAAAAAGTACTACCTATAGTAATGCCTTTTAGCTTTATAATAATATAGTAAACAAGGGGGTTAATTAATATACTAAAAGGAAAGAGCAAAATAAAATATCCTTTTTAGACTCTAAATATATTATTTAGCAGTTTTATTTTAATTTTTTATACTGCAGTAAATTTCAATAAAAATTTAAAATGTGATGGGACTAATAGAGTTGTTTCTAATGTAATCAAAATATAAAATTAATTTCTACTATAAGTTAAATTAAAAACATCTACAATATAAATATTTTTGTAAGGCAGTTTAAGTACAGACTAGCATAAAAATTAAGGAATATTCAAATTAAACTATATTAAAATTAATTAAGTTCATAAAGTCGAAATGAACTTTCCAAAACCAATTTGATTTAAAGTTTACAAATTTAAATAGTAGTAAGCTGATTGCAAATCAAATATTTCCTAAATTTGAAGTCCACAGCTACATCAAACATTTGTAGTAAACTTCGATCAAGCTGCTGAGCCAACGTATGACTCTGGTGTTTAAAAATCCTAATAAAGTTAGGTTGTTTAACTACATAGTATAAGTTAAAAAACTAAATAGTTAGAGCCAGTTATAAAACATGCTGCTAAACCTCGAAATAAACTGTTAGTTATTACCGGAATACTATTGCTTAACTTTAGAAGTAGAGGTAGGAGGAAGGTTGGGTAAGGATACCGAAAGTAGATTAGTTTTAGAAGGGTTTCCATCAGTAGACGAGATATCATCATCAGAATCCGAACCGTCGTTAGAGATATCGTTCGAAGAAACATTGTTGTTAAAGGTTCGGAACTTTAACTTAACCGGTTGATCCAGTAACGATGTACTAATTTGTTTCCCCATATTTTTAGCCTTGGGTTTGTTAGAGTCAGCTAGTTGCTTAGTCCACATATCAAAGTATACGCCTGAAGTATAATTCTGCATAAGCTGGTGATGATTTCCACGTTCAACAATTAAGCCATCCTTAAGAACCAAAATCAAATCAGCATCTACGACGGTAGAAAGTCGGTGTGCGACTATTAATGTAGTCCTACCTTTAGAAATCGAATTCAAACTAGCTTGGATATGACGTTCAGTGTTAGTATCCAAAGCAGAAGTGGCTTCATCAAGTAATAATATTTTCGGATCTCTTAAAAAAGTTCGAGCAATCGCCACCCTTTGTTTCTCTCCCCCAGAGAGGCGCAGGCCACGCTCACCTACTTTAGTTTGATATCCGTCCTTGAACGAAAGGATACGATCGTGGATCCGGGCCGCCTCAGCTGCCTTTTGTACTTGATTAGCAGAGGCTGCAGGATCGCCATACAAGATATTATAGAAAATATCATCATTGAATAATACAGTATCCTGTGGAACCACTCCTATACTTTTTCTTAAATCGGCTTGCTTAATAAGTTTGACATCATGGTCATCCACCAATATTTTACCCTGATTACAGTCGTAGAAGCGTAGTAAAAGTCTTAGTATAGTGGATTTACCACCACCGCTAGGACCTACCAATGCAATAGTAGTTCCTGGCTCTACTTTGAAGCTGATTCCCTTCAAAATCGGGTGGGATTTATCGTAACCAAAGTGTACGTTATCAAATTCAACTTTACCTGAGTGCATGGTGAAGGGTTGAGGGTTGAGATGATCTATAGGTTCTGGTTCGACTTTAAATAGATCCAACATTTTCTCCATATCTACAAAGTTCTTCTGTATGGTACGGTAATAGCCACCGAACCAGCTTAAGGGGGTGTAGGCTTGCTGGATGTAGGCTAAAGTGGCTATGAATTCATTCAACGCAATCTGCTTATGTAAAACGCGGTAGGCTGCTATAAGACACCCGATAGCCAAACCAATTTGGATAGTAAGGTTCTGTACGGTAGCTAGTGCTGCCGATGCCGACTTAGAGTTGACATCAGCTTGTTGGAACTCGTCGATTGACTTGGCGTACAGGCTTACTTCGAAACTCTCAGCCGAAAAATATTTCACTGTCTCGAAATTTAAAAGTGAATCCACGGCCCTAGCTTCTACAGCGTTATCCAACCTATTACACTCCCTACGGTACTTGGTACGCCAGTCGGTCAATTTAACAGTCAAATATATGTACAGTAGTGCAGTGATTAGAACCGCTAAACCTATGTAGAGATCCGCGTTGTAACTTAGTACACTTACGGTTGTAAACAAATCGATTAAAGTAGGTACTATGTTGAAAAGTAAGGCTGTAAGTACCGATACTACACTGGATACTCCTCGATCTTGAACACGTAATATTTCACCAGTCTTTCGATTAAGATGGAATCGTACCGATAGACTAATAAAATTGAATTAAGACTATTTTTTATAAATTTATAAATTTACCTGTGTAAATGTTTCAGCATTCCTATTGAAAGTTCACGGGTAGTGAACTGACTTACCGGTATCCAAGCGAAAGTTTGGGTATTAGATAACAATCCTATAGACCCTTGTAAAGATTTCAATCCTATGAAAATAGCTATACTGTAATAGGCTTCCGGATCCTTCATATTAGTTATATCGGATATAACTCGCTTATACTGGTCATAAACTAAGAAGTTTACTATAGGTACTAAAATGATCAATATTAAACAGACTACTATTAAAAATTGTAAATAAGGGGAATCTTTAGGCCATAAGTAAGGTAAAACTTGGCGTAGTTTCTGACCAAAGTTATCGATCCCGTTAAACTGATTAGCTAAATCTTCGGGATTGGTTTGTGATAAGGTTGAAGTTGGTAAAGCTGTTGAACCACATTTACATTCAGAATTTTGTCGATAAAAGTGCTTGACAGTAACAGCGCTACATATCTCATATACTATAGTTAATATATATACTGCTATTTGGGCTAAAAGTAATCTCCAAAACAATAAGGAAATAAGTGGTAAATTAAATCCATTGAATTGAACGATAGTTATGTTAGGACGAGACACTAATAAACATATTGTAATTCCAAAGCACAACACTATTCCTTTGAATAATAAACTCATAAAGTTGATTAGTATGAATTGACTTGACAGTATACATGAATATTTATGTAATTTGATAAATATTAAGTAAAAGATGGAGTTGATCAAACAAATTGTTATATAAATTAAATATAATTGTTTTAAGATGTAAGAATCTACCTTTTTATCAGATCCTTCTGTAAAATATATAATTGATAAGAGCATTGCTATCGTTATTATGATATCCATTATATTCAAATAACTGCGTATCGACCAAAACTTACATTCGAGTTTAGAAATGTTGGTTGTAGTAGAGCTGGTCTCAAAAGTATTGTAACTACTGGTCTTATTGTTCGTACTATCTATTAAATTTGAATTTACAGTAGTTGAACTCGAAGTTGATGTCGCTCTATTTCTCACATAGTTTCTGATCCCAACACCTGTTAAACATGTGTTATAAATTGGACCTAGCCAACTTAAACCTAACAACAGTATCGTCATAAAAAGACTTTTATGTAATAAAGTCTATAATATGTGTATAAAAGATTTAAAGTTTGAATAAATTCGAATCTAAAAGTCCTTTCCTCTTGCTGTAAAAATTAAGAAAGTCGATAGCTTAGTTTAGTTTCAGTATGGTATGTTACAATTTCGGATGGCGGCATAATTTTAAAATGTTTTAACTGTGGATTCAAGTTTGAAATCCTGTCTCATTGTTTTCAAACTTATAATTTTGTTATTAGATTATAATTAATAAAATATTAGTCTATTTGGTGGAATATTTTTAACATCTAACTTTTCCAATTATCATTGGTCCGAACATAGATTAAAGGTTTCAATACATCAAGTGCTTTTGTAGTTTAAACTTTGAACAGTTAGTTTTTTTACAAACAATTTGCTAATAATTTAAAAATAAAAACGATATATACATCAAATAATTGCCAAAGTACATCTCCAAAAAAGGCACCATCCGAAATTTTGAGTTATTGGCAGAAGTTTAATTTCTTTATTTTTAAAATATTGAAGTATTTAACCTTGAAGTATAGATACCAATTTATTTATTGCTAAAAAAGATAAATTTACTAGCATTCATGAGGTACCAGGAGCAGGTACGGTCTAGAAAGTTAGTAGATCGACTCTTTCAGCTATAGAGAATTTAATTTCCTACAGTTGTATTTGGATTTGGGAAGGTGTTAACTAAAATCTTTGAACTTTCCTTACCAGATAAGAGATATTCTACCTTAAAGGTAGCTGATGTTGAAAGAAAATGTATATTAAGAGAGAAGATGAAAATATAAAGAAGTATAGTGTTAGTTGTTTTCTAGAGAGTAGTTCCTATTAAAAGAAATAAAATAATTAAATATATATTAGGAAAAAAGTTATATATTAAATTTTATAATTTAGAATTGGAAAATAAGGTAAAAGCAATAAAAATTAATATCTTAGTAAGTTTTTATAAGCTTTATCTTAGTTAATAAAATAAAACTAAATAAATAATATATATATAATATTTTAGCATTTATTTAAAATTTTAAAATATTATAAGAAAAATTATAGTTTAAAACATTTAATAAAAAATAAAATAAAGATTGAAAAGATTTACTTAATTACACTATTTTAATTAATTTAAATTTATATAATTTTTAAGTTTATATATATAATAATAATAAAATTTAAAAATTTAAAAAATATTTAAAAAAAGCTATTTAACTTTACTTTAAGCTTAAATTAAATAAATTTACTACTAAGTTAAACTAATTCTAACTTTAAAAAAAATAAAAGCTACTTATTATAATATTATTATAATAAAAGTATATACTTTTAAAATTTAATAGTTTAAATAAATTTGCTATATAAAAAAGTTTAAAATTTAGAAATAACTACTTAAAAAATCTAATAAATAAGCTAAAAAATATAATATAAATAAGTTTTCAAAAATAAAACTTATATAATTTATTATAATAGTTATAACTATACTAATAATAACTTTTATATATTTTATAAAAAATACTGTTTATTTTTATATTAGCTTTAAATAAAGAGCTATTAAAGAAAACATTAAATAAAAATACTTAAAATTTATAAATAAAATATTTATTTAAATTTATAATAACTTAAAAATTTTTATTTAAAGTTTTTTAAAAAAATATTTAAATAGTATATATTTTTAATATAATGACTATTTTTATTTTAAATTATAATATTATAAATTTAAATTAATATATTAACTTAGTAAACTTTAACTTTTTTAAAAATATCTAATTAAAATTAAAACATTATATATATTTAAACTTTAAACTAGCTTTAACTTAAAATAATTTATAGATTAAAATTAAAATAATAGCTTAAAAACTAATTAAAAAAATTTAAAATTATATTTTAAATTATAAAAAAATATTTATTTATATTAAAATAATAATAATTATTAAAAAATTTTAAATTTAAAATAGTATGTTTTTTAATTTTTTATAACTACAACTTTTACTTTTAGATTTAAAGCTTTAAATTAATTATATAATTACTTTTAGGCTTTTTTTAATAATGTTTATTTTTATATAATTTTATTATATAAAAAAGAATTTCTATTATTTTTAAATAAAGTAGTTTACTTTTAAAAATGTATTTTTTTAATTTTTAGTTTAATAAATAATCTTATAAATTTAATATAAAAAAGAGTAAAAAAAGTAATTAAAAAGATTAATAGAATTTTAATAGATATAAAACTAAAAAATCAAATAAATGTTTTCTAGTCATATAATTTATATAATTATTTATTAAGCTATACTGCCTAGCTAAAGTAATTATAAATAAATTTTAAAAAATATAAAACTTACAAAATACTTTTAATTTTATTAAGTTAAAAAATAGGTTATCTTCTACAACTAATTTAATAACTTTATTATATACTAAACTATATTAAAGAATAAATAAAAAACATTTCTTTTTAAATTTATATAAATGCATTTATATATTTATAAATTTAAGTTACTATTAACTATTTTTGATATACTATACTACTACTACAGTAATAAAAAATATAGAGCTTTTTATTCTTCTACTTAATTAAAGTAAAAGTAAATTAAGCTAAATGTTCTCTTATTATTTTCATTATTAGAAAGGTATTATATTAATGTTTTAAATTTATCCTTATTTAAAAAAGGATAATATTGGCTTATTAAAACTTTTTTTGCTATCTATTTTATATATTTTTAATTTTAAAAAGAATAAAGAAAGTGATTTTTATTAAATTTTACAAGCTATAAACTAATTGATTTTCTTAACTAAAATTTTTAGCTAGTTTGATGATTTGAAAATTTCTTTTATTCTAAAAAAATTCAAGCCTCATTTCTCTAACTCAAGTTATATACTATCTTTCTAAATTAATTTATAACTTGTTACAACTACTCAAATTACAATATGTTCCGAATCCAACTCAATTGTACTTAAAAATGTATATATATAAATAAAAAACAAATAATAACTTTATTAAACCTTCATCTCCATATATCGCTCGAAAAGCTAAATTTTATCCAAAACTTATTCTTAAATATTAAGCTTTGGCAACAGTTTGGTAAAGAATACGCTTTGTGCCATTTCTATCGCTTGATTCATAGTTTCGAAGGAAAGAGCGGTTGTAAGGAAGTAAGTATTTCTATTACCTTGCAAGGTATCGAATTTCTCAAAGAACCCTTGTTTAATACTATCTACCGCAACGTGTGGGAAGTACTCGAAACTAATTTGGAATCCTGGCCTAGTTACACTATTCCTTTGCTCATCCAATTTAGTAAGAAGACTTTCCAGCTCTGTATTAACCAGATCTAAAACATTTTGAGGTGGTGTACCTAAATAGGTACCTTTATACCACGAGTAAGCGGAATAGTATTTGGTTTGTTTCAAGAAGCCTACCGCTTCACCTCGACCTATCGGTTCGACTGGGAATTGATTCTTTGGAGAAAGGACGTTGAGTAACGTGCTAACTTGCCAATTATTTTCAACATTTTCGACGACGGTAGTGGTGTAGTAATTGTTTCGGATTTGAGGTATAATATCCGCTTCGTTAGTATCTAAATCACTAAATATAGTTTGAATCTTGTTGAAATTTGGTGGGAATGCTACCATTACGTGTGAGCATAGTACTGGATCTATTCCTTGATTTTGAAACTGAAGTTTAATAATTTCTAGACCCGTTCTGCGGTTAGTTCTAACTATTTTTGTAACTTTATGGTTCAAACTGAGGTTGAGATCTTTACTTAAATTTCCCCACAAGGTATCTTGTCCAGCTTCTACGGTATGTAAGGCGTTAGCGAAATCATGCAGGGAAGTTAACCCTTTTAGATCGAACATCTTGATAATGTAGATAGCCGGAATCTCATCCAACGAGCCGTAGCCTTGAACTGTTACGTAAGGTATGAACAGTGCAGCTAATGCTTTCAAGTTGTTGTTTATAAGCCATTGTTGTAAGCTAACCTGTGCTTCAGCAGGTACGTTGATATACCCTACCGTTAGATTATACCTATCCCTAATTGAAGTGTACCTGTTAACAGCATCTATGAATTGGACTTTCTGTTCAGCGGTAGCGTCTGGAAGTTGAATCGACTTACCATCTTGATTGTAGATATCTATTACTGAACCATCAAACTGTTTTAAATTTAATCCGGCATCCTGTACTGCCTGGTTGATATATTTTTCCCGTTTAGTGAAGAAGAATGCCCCCATTTCCACACCAACATTTTGAGCGTCACGCCATGTATAAGCTTTACCACCTACTCTAGACTCCGCTTCGAACATTCGGTAGTTGATCTTATGCGAATCTAATAGTCGACCCATACTTATACCACTTGGTCCGGCTCCTATAACGCATACAGGTAACTGAGGGTATAAAGCTGCAGCTACAGAAAGTAATTGTAATATATTAATTGTTGTAATAATGGATGACAACATTTTGTTTAAGTTTTTCAGTTGGACTTCGGTAACCGTCGGACCCTTTTATACCTTTTACAAAATGTACCACATTTTACCCCCAATGTATACAATTTCAATTTATATCGTATACGTACAAGTAACATCATCCTAATTTACTACCACGTTAATTTGTAGTTAAAGTAAAACTAGACGTATTAACTATGTTTCAACACGACTCCATATTCCAATTTACTTTTAGTACACTAGCACCGATTTAAGCCGGTTAGATACCCTTTTTATGGGGAAATGACGCTTGTCTTATTTTTTAAAATAACTTTATAAGTTAAAATGTCAATTTTACTAGTTTTTAGTTAAACTCGGTTTAATATACAAGGAATTAAAGCCTTTTACAGAGATTAATTATAAAAGTAAACTTAAAAGTATATAGGTTATATAAAAACTTAAATGAGAAGTTTTGAAAGGATGTATAAATAAATTATATAATTTTATTTTAAAATTTTACTTTTTTACATTTAAATAAACCTATTAAATTTTGTAATATATTTATTTATTTTGAAAAATATGATATAAAAGGCTATAAAGATTTAGGGAAATTTTATTTAAAATTTAGTTGTTAATATACTTTTGAGTTTACAAAAAAGTTTCTTTAAAAAATATAAAGTTGATTAAATAAAGGTAGCTAGAATTTTTATTTAAAGTTATTAGTTTTAAGAAAGCAGCTTTTTATAAACTTTAAAATTTTTTATGCATTTTCTTTTTTTTTTAGATTTAGTAGCTAGTATATTAACTACTTTAAATAATGTTTATGTAGAAAATATATAATAAAGAAATTCAAAATGGTTTAGAAGTAAGAAAAATATTAAAGCTATTTAGTATTATAACTTTAGCTAGTAATAAATTTAATTTTTTACTATTTAAACTATTAGTATTCTTTATTATTTTTTATCTAATTTTTTGAAAAACTTTAAAAGCTTATACAGATTATTTTAATAAAAATTATTAAAAAGGTAGCTGTATTTTTAAAAAACTTGCCACTAATTTAATATAAAAAATACTTTAAATTTTTAAAAAAAATAAAGTTATTATAATGAGTTTATTTTTCTACTTTTTTAGAATAGCTCTTTTATTTTTAATTATTTTTTAGCTTTTAAAAGTTTTAGTTAGTATTAATATCAAAGAAGCTTTATTAATAAATAATTAGTTAATCTAGATTTACTTAAAGGTATAAATAATTTTTTAAATAATTTTAGCTTTATATAACTAATACTTTATTTAATATTTATTATTATTATTAAATCTTTTATTAAAGCTAGATTTATTTAATAAAAAATTTTAGTTTTAATTTATGCTTTAATATAATTTTATTTAAATTTTTTTAGTTTTAAAACTTAATTAATATTATACTTTATTATAATAGTTTTTTATATTATTATTAGTTAAATTTTAAAATAATATAATTATTATTTTTTTAAAACAGTTTATTTTTTATTTTAGATTTACTTGTTTTTTTTAGTTTTATAAAAATAAAAGAAATATGATTTAAAATATTAAGTTTATAACTTAACTTTTATTATTATTAATAAACTTATATAAATATTTATATAAATGACTTTATTATTTTTATATATTTTATATTATATTAACTAATATATTAGTTTTAATAAATATATTTCTCATTTAAATCTGTAATATAAAACTTTTTTTAGTATTTTAATATAGCTATTAGTATATTTACATTTTTTATTTACTTAAATAATTATATAATTACTACTACTATTTTAATAACTGTAGTTTGAAGTTATTTTAATTATTATAAAATTAAAATATTTTATAATTAATAGTTTTTCTTATTGTTTAATTAGTTAGTAAACTTTTAATATAGTTTTTAGTTTTATACTACTTTTACTAATAAGAAATTTGTTTGGTTTTACTATAATAATTATTTATTAAATTAATTTTTTTACTTTATTATTTACTAATTATAGTTTTAAACTTATATAGCTTTAATATATAAATTTATTATTAAAGTTTATACTTTTTTTTATAACTTTACTTTTATATATTTTAATTTTATATAGTATACTAAAGATTATAAATTAATAATATAATATAATTTTTATATTTATTATTAATGCTTTTAAAATATACTTATTATATCTTTTAATTTTAATTTATTAAATTGTTTTAAAATTAAGTAAATTTAATAAAATATACTAAAAAAATTATATATAAATAAGTAAAAATATTTTTTAAGCTTAAATAATTAATATTGTTTATTTATAATAAAACTATCTAATTTTAAAGCTAGCTATTTATTTTAAATCTAGCATTAAAATTAAGTATTTATTTTATAATATCAAATAAAAGGTATTAAATTTTTTTTACTATATAAATATACCTTGACCTAATTAGACATATTTAGCTATTTTAGTATTATTTGCTCAATTATTATTATTTTCTTTATTTTCTTATTACTAAATTATATTATAAAAATATATACCTTAATAAATTTATAAGTTTTCTTAAATATTTCTATACTTATATAAAGTATTGATAGTATAGTTATAAGCCTCTTCTTAAATAATGGTTTCTGCTTACCTTCATCTTAATTATACTATAGCACTACATTTTTTATAGATAATTCAAAACTACCTTCAATAAAAAGCTAACTAATTACTTTAAACTATTACTGTTTTTTGTTTTCTCAGTTTCCCTGCAAATATGTTTTAATAAACTCTGCTTATAAAAAAGAAGAATTAATATTTTTTGAGGTTTTCTTTACAAGATTTTGAAATATTAAAATTTCTATTTCTATAAATCAAAATTAGAATTAATTCAAGTGAAATGAATTATTACACTTTGAAGTAGCAATATTTATAATTATATTACTCCTATATTTTGTTTAACAGTTAGTAAAAATATATAATGATATATATCAGAAAGCAAAATAAATTTTATTTTTTACTCTAACTTCCAAAATTTTAAACCTATTAATTACATTATCTTACTAACTCTGTTTTGAAATAAATGTGAAATATATTTCTTTGGGGTTATTGCCAAATTTTGAAATAAAAAAGTTTATATTTGGTCGTGTGGAACACTATGAAATCCTCTATAGCCATCATTGTTTCGACAAAATAAAGCTACTGCTGTGGAGATAGTAGTTTACAAAGTCAACAGCTTTTGTATTGAAGCATGGTCTTAAGTAAAAAATTGAGTCGTGCCAATTAGGTTGTTCGAAATGAAACTGCTCTAATCGCATGGTTCAATATTTCATTTTTTTGAGCTGAGCAATTATCAAAGCTACATTAGTACTGAAAATAAGCTTTCCTTTCCATTTGTGTATTTGAAGGAATGCTCTCTAAGCATAAATAAAAGAAACAAGTTTTGCAAGTTTAAAATCGATTAACTGTAAATATTCGGTGTAATCCTGAAGAAATTAAGATCTGTAGATCTATTCTTGAATAAAATGCTGTGGCAGCTTTTTTACTACAAATATTGGTAGTTATTTAAAGGTTATCGATACATTCATTAAGAATTTAACACAAAAATGCTTTTGTTTTTGCAGTTATTTCTGATAGTTTCCTTAAAATTCGCACTATTTCAGAACTGAGGAATTTTTACATTAATTTCTCAACATTAAACAAAATGCTAAAATTTCTATAAATATGAGATATACTGGTATTAGAAAATAAAGTAGCTTTATATAGCATATATATAACCAATTTCAAAGCTATTGGGTGTATTTAAAGTCTGAAACCGACAATATCAAATCCTATATAGAAGCTGCAATTTGTTGGATTTTCCGGGTTTTCGAAAATATGTATTTTTCCTTTAGCTAAAACAGGTAAATTACTGATCTTTGAATTGATTGAATAAGCTAGGCTTAATAAGGACACGTTTTTAACCAAGCACTTAATTTTGTTTTGAAAACAAGCCAGATTCGATTTTTATCAGAGCAGCTCTATCAAAACAAAAGTATCAAATCTAATAATAAACTAGAAATATAAATTCAATTTAGTATTAGGATGGTTTCGTTCACAAATCAATATACCACTCCTGGATGGTATCGAATTTTCGTTTCGTTTATCTTACTAGGTGTATGTTTCGCTAACTACGAACCTTTAGTAAGCTTTATAATTTTTAATACTTCTATTTAATATTTTTATTGCCTTTTAGAATAAAGATGAGATGCGTTGTGCTGGTATGTACGCCAAAGATATATTCCCAAAACTTAAGCAAGCTAGTGTGAAGTTAAGTTTAAGAGGCGTAGTACCTGAAATAAAAGGAGAGAATTCGGATATAAAAACTCATTTAGCGATTGCATTTATGGATTTTAAAGATTTCGACCATTTAGGTATTCCTGCAACTGAAAACCCATTGGTAATTTTATTTCACTTTTTTTCCCATAGAAATTATAGCATGTCTGAATTTTTATTTATTTTTTATTTTACTATATAGGGTGAAAGAAGTTATTTGTGTTATAGCGAGAATATTGAAAACGGTAGTTGTGCTAAAGATCAATTAGGTCATTACCATGTAGTTAACCCGAAGGATAGCCCTGATTTTACTTTACAAACTCAATTCTTAGAAATCAACCAAGATAATAAGTTTGAGATAGAAGCTAATTATTTAGTGAATAAAACTGGATATATTTGTGTAACAGCTGATTTAGTAGCTATTGATAAAGATGGTAAGTTGCTGGATGAAGGTTTAGGTCCTGTGAAATCTTTCGTAGGTACGATCGAATGGATAAACCCATATGGGTTGTTACCAGCCGCCGACCACCCCAAACTTACGTTCTACGGTACGATGTCCTTAATCTATTTAGTTGTTGGCATAATATGGTTAATCGGTTGTTTCAAATACTGGCAGGATATTTTACCAGTTCAGAACTACATGTCTGGCGTTTTCTTATTTTTAATCGTAGGGATGGCTGCCAACTATGGATATTTAGATAACTACAACCATACCGGCATAAGTTCCTACCCTTTCCTAGCTTTCGTGGTTATTTTGGATGCTGGACGTAACTCCTTATGTTTCTTTATCCTGCTTATTGTGAGTTTGGGTTACAGTGTCGTGAAGCCAACTTTAGGCTCAACCATGCGCAGATGTCAGCTTTTAACCTTAGTACATTTCATCTGTGGTTGTCTGTACGGAGCTGGCTCTATGTTAACGAACCCTGAGCGTGCCGGAATTTGGATTTTATTCTTCATTTTACCATTGTCATTCTCTATGACTACTTTCTATGTCTGGATCATGCAGGGTATGGCGGCTACTATCGCCATTTTAGAACAACGTAAGCAGTACGTCAAACTTACGATGTACCGCCATCTCCGCTACGTCATTTTGGGTTCCATCGCCATCCTTCTCCTGTTCTTCGTATTCAATTCGTTCTTCTTCCACAACTACTCCGACAACGCGTTCATCAACGACCAGTGGCAGACTAGGTGGTTCTTGGTAGACGGTTGGTTGTCTTTACTATTCTTCGCTATATTCTCCGGTATCCTGTACATCTGGCGTCCTACCAAAAACAACCAGAAGTATGGACTACAGGAGTTGGCTCAGGATGAAGCGACTGCTGACGCTCTTGACCTTGAAGCCCGAATGCCAGCTTCTGAGCAGAATCAAGTTAATGGAGAATCGGATTTAGATAAAGGTTTACCCTCCCATCTCGACGGTGGTATCAACATATTCGATATAGGTGGTGATGAGGATGATGACAAGCCAGCTTCTTCCCGTCATTAACCACTATCTGATTAGTCCACATTTCTTCGTTCTTAAGTTTTCTATTATTTTTATTTTAAAATTATATTAAAGAAAATACAACGCAGTCATTAATTTGTTAAGTTATATATTTTGTTTGAGCATGATTTTAATTCCGTTAAGGTTATTAACTAAAAACAACAACGATATCTATGCATATAAAATTTATTTATTTATTTTACTATATTTTCTAATTTCACGCAAAATAATATAAATATTTTTACAGTAGTATTAAGTTACGGACCATATGTTAACTGTACATGCATTACTAGATGATACCAAAGTTTTTAGACTTAACTGTTAAATTCTCTACAGTTTCCACCAAAGATCATAATTTAATCTATAAGTGTACACGTTAATGTAAATTACTGATAGAATTTATAATTTCTCTCCTGACAAAACTTATGTCTCAAACCCCGGATTTCCGTAAAACTGTAGTATTAATTAGTAATCAAAGTAAACAAGTATGGCAACCAATGCCACCATATCTGCCTAGAAATCTTTCTATTCTAATTTTAGATCCAGTATTCTTATTTATAAAATGAATGATTATGTTTATAATTTACCGCTTACGTTTCACAACTCCTGAAAAATTCAATTTTACTATAAATTGTATATGTAGTACTACTTTTTAACAACTTAAACTAGAAAATGTCTCAACGTAGGGTTCTAAATTTATAACTTATATATATATTAATACGCAATATAACTTAAGTATACTAACTCATCTATATAGAAACTAACAACACTACCGCAGAATTACCACCAATAACCATCAAAGATAAGTACAAAGTAGCTATGGTAGTCTACGATGGGTTTACTATGTTAGATCTAATTGGACCTAGCGAAGTACTTGGTATCGATCAAAACAAGTTTACCCAAGTTGTAGTCGGTAAAGAAGCCAACATGAAAGTTACAGCTATGACTAAAGGGTTTATTTTCGAACCGACTATGTCGTTCTTTGAAGCTGCTCAGTTGGAAGGTGACGAGAAGTTCGATATTTTAGTTATACCCGGAGGCACCTACGGTCCTGAAAAGGCTTTTAATGACCCCAAATTTATGGAAGGTCTCAAGTTACTTGCTGATAAAGTTAGTATAGTACTTTCGGTATGTACTGGAGCTTCAATATTAGCTAAATCCGGGTTACTCGACGGTAAAAACGCAACTACTAACAAAATGGCTTATGCGAGGTACGAAAAGATGTTCGAAAAGGTAAATTGGCAGTTCCGCGCTAGATGGGTTCACGACCAAAGCGGTAAATTTATTACTTCAAGTGGTGTTACCGCTGGTATCGATGCTGCTTTATATTTAGTTACCCGTATCTACGGTAAGGAGTTCGCCAGTTTGGTAGCCCATACTATTGAATTTTCTCCAACTTGGAATCCCGATAATGATCCCTTTGCTGATTACGTTTCCAATAATAAAGTTGAAATTCCTGATGAACTTTACAACGATCCAAGTGTACAATCGAATTTGAGTTAATTCTAAATTCAAAGCTATGCTAAGTATATTTTCTACCAGCCAATTCAAATAAAAATATGCATATTTTTAGGAATTATAGTAAATGCTATTTATTTTTCATTTGGAAATTTATATTGCAATGAAACTGACACTGTACTTCAAAACTAAAGTAAATACCACAGCAAAAATCAAAATTGTACACAAATATTTATCTAGCAACTCATTATGAATGTAATTAGATATAGAGAGATCGTATTTGAAGAAGTTATTAAATCCTATTTCTTTTAACTTCAGTAACATCTCCAAATTCTTCCAATATTACTTCGTTAAACCATCCTTAATATTGAAAAAAGCGTAGTTGAAGTAAGCTATATTAGTAACGTTACTTTTACTCTTAGCGATTGCTCAAGAAAATTCAATACTGTAAAATTTATTTATCTTAAATGTCTGTATCGATCTGAGCTACAATTTAGTAGGAGAAAAGGTTGTTAGAGTTAGAGAAAGGAGATGCATTTTCGAAATCTCTAGATTCACCGTTTTGTAAATCAGTAAATAAAAAGATACCTCAGATGCTTGTTATAGCATTAACTCTAAAGCTCTGAATTGTTGGGTATTGGGTATGTTGTTGACGTAGAAGCTTTCAGCATCGAAATACTGTTTAGAGTTGCCCTGCAGATTCAAAATGGTTAGATCCTCCACGGTATTAACTTTAACTAAATTGGTGTAGGCTATTGCCATCTCTGTAAAAGCTATATTTTTTAAAATTGATTGAGAAATTAGCTATAATATCTTATGCCAGTTTTTTATCATTATCTTAAGAGTAAAACAAGATGACGGTGTTATCGAAAATCCACCGATCATGTGGATGTAGGCGGTAGAAGTGATAGCTGAATCCAGTTTCGAATTAGAAAATTTCTGGAACAAGTTGAATACATCTATAAACCTATTAAACGAGTAGTGTGGTATTGGTCTCAGTACGCTAATCTAAGCTTTGAAAGTCTTAAATTTGAAATTAACTATTGTACCGAAGTTATCGGACTCACTACTACGTAAAGCCTAGAAAAGATTGGATTTGAAATTCTCGTTAGCAGATATTCAGTTCCTTTTGCTGTCAACAAACTTTCCTTCTACCAAACTATCAATCATAAGCCCATAATTTGTTGAAAATACCGTATCCAGTTCTCAATGCATGATTTAAAAATACCTACTGCTGAAAAAGATCTCGCAGGCAGTCCGTAATGATCGGTATACCATAGTTCTTATTATACCTCTCCCAACAAGTTATTTTTCTGTTACCGTAATCCATATTAAACTTTCTCATACCATTAAAGTCAATTGCTATATTTCATTCGAATTCAATCTGTACTTGTTGTAACTGTAACTACCATTTGAACCTCCGAGTTTGAAACACACTTTATCATTGAACTCATTTCATTTACTGTATTTACCTTTTAGAAGTTTTAAGGTAATCTATATCTCAAATATATCGTTAACAACTCAATACATTATAGCTAAAATTGCACTTGATAATACAAGCTATGATGGTGATAAGTTGGAATTTAATACAGATTCGGATTTTGTTTTAATTTGCGCTAATCACTAAGCTTGTCAATAATAGATTGGGTACCAAGCTCTTCAACATCTTTAGCATCTTTACTATTCTTCTTTAAATGCATATATTAAACTACCCTTAATCCCTTATATATGACGTACTTGATGTTAAGCATACTACATAGTATATTGATTTTAGATTAATTTTGACTAGGATACTCATGGTAGCTCCAAATTTAAAAACTCTGGAATAATATTTTTAGATTTTTGATCTTTGAATCTCCAATTCTCAAACTAAAAAATTATATAGTAAAAATAACCAATAAAATTTGGTGTTTCAAAAATTTAAAAATACCTAGCTATTAATACTGGTATAGGATATAAAAATAAATTTTGATACCTATATCCTTATAAAGGCGTAAATAAAAACTTTATAAAAGTATACTGTCAATTATGTGGTTTTTATATCTAAAATTGTATATATTTTCCATATAAATGTGAAAGTTAATAAAGTTTACAACATTTTATAAAAATTAGATCTTGAATTTTATAATATTTTTTAAAATTTTATAGATTTAGGCTATAGGATCACCTATACTTTACTATAGAGTTTAATTTATATAGCCTAGATATATATTAATACCTACAATAGTTTAATTTTAATATTATTATAAATGTATATACTTATATTAGCTTGTTTAACAATTATACTATTATAATAGTTATTTATATATTTTTTACTAAATATAACCAAGGTAAAATTATATAATAATGGTAATTTTATTAAGTAATAAAGTTATTTATATACTTATAAAAGTAAAATTTTATTTTATAACTAATAACTAAATTTTAAATTATATTTATACTATTAAATAATTAATTAACAGCTTTTAAAAGTATTTAAGTTACTATATAGCTTATATATTCTTAAAAGTTTATATATTAAATTTTATTTAAATATTGATAAAAAAATTTAAAATTTAAAAAATCATAAAATATTACACTTAATATTTTTTAAATATAATAATAATTAAAATTAAGATGTTTTTAGCTATTATTTATAATTATATAATATATATTAATATAACAATATTATAAATATATACTAAAGTTTTAATATTGTATTAATATATCTATTTACTAAAAAAATTAATTTATAATTAGTTTAAATAAATAGCAAAATTATATATTATAACTCTATTTTAATATACTATTTTATATTTGAAAAAGTTAAAATACTAGTTTAATTTAAATAAAATTTAAATATTTAAAGTTATTT
Organism: Capillidium rhysosporum; assembly: GCA_037055185.1. Lineage (NCBI taxonomy): Eukaryota > Fungi > Entomophthoromycota > Entomophthoromycetes > Entomophthorales > Capillidiaceae > Capillidium > Capillidium rhysosporum. Next base: position 20,162 of record JAWQFY010000100.1, read on the forward strand.
TTTTTAAGCTATACTTAAAAAAGAAATATAATATTACTAAGTATAGCAAAATAATATTATAAAAATATATATATATATTATAAAAAAGTTTGAAAATTTAAATATAAATAATATTAAATATATAATAAATATTATAAATTATAAAAGTAAAACTTTTATATAATAAAGTGTTATTTAAGTTATTTTTAAAAAAAGTTAGTATAAAAGTAAAAGTAAAAATTTTAAACTAAAAGTATACTTTTTATATTAAAAAATATATTAACTATTTAAATAATGTTATTTTAAATTATATAATTAATTATAATTTATATAAATTTAGTAATTTTAAAGTTAATTTTAAAAATATAAAAAAAATTAATTATTTTAAACTTTATTTTGAATATATTATTAGAGTTTTTTATATAGTATTACTATAAAAATATAAATTTATTTTAATAGTTTTATTTTAAATTTGCTTAAAAAGTTTATTTAAAAAATTAGTAAGTAAATTTAGCTTTATAAAACTTTTACTTTATAAAAAATATAAGTAAAGCTAATTTTAAAAAAAGCTTATAAATTGCTGTAAATATTTATAATCAAGTACTATAAATATAAATAAATAAAAAGTTATTTATTTTATAAAATATTAGTTAAAACTTATATATATTAGCTATTATTTATTTTATTTTAAAATATATTAAAATTATAAATAAAGTTTAATAGTAAATATTTTACTAATAACTATAAAAATTACTATTAATAGTATATATTAAAAAATTATACTATTATATAATATTATACTAAATTTAAAAAAAGCTAAAATATTAGCTTAACTTACTTTATTTATAAATAAGTTTTTTTTAATACTTTAAATATTTAAAGCTTTTTTTATTATTATTGCCTTTTAATTTTTTTTTGCTAAATAGAAAAAAGTAAAATTATAAATTTATACTTTACTTTTTTTCTAGTTATACTAAAAAAAATTTAATTATAAATAAAACTAAGTAGTTTTTTAGCTTTGCAAAATATTAAAGTTAAATTCTAGTACTTTAAAATGTTATTAAGTTTATTTAAAAAAAAATATTTTAAAAGTTTAACTTTAAAGTTTATAATATTTTTTTATAAAAAATAGTAAGCTTTATATTATATATATATATATAAATTTAGCTATTTACTTTATTTTTTAGCTTTACTTTATTATAAAAAGCTATACTAAAAAAGCTATTTAAAAAACTTATAACTAACTATAAAAATATTTAACTTTTAGCTATATAATTTTATATTTAAAAAAAAAAGAGCTTTATTTTAAATAATAGTATAAAATTAACTTTATTATTAATTATAAAAGTAATAAATATAAAAGCTTAATAAGTAATATAAATAAGTAATATTAGTAGCAACTTAGTAGTAAATTTAATATAATTATATATTTAATTTAAATTATAAGTAGTAATAGCTATAAAAATTGTAAATTAGATAATAGCAAAAAGATAATTAAATTCTACATTTAGAATTTGCAAAAAAAAACAAAAATATTTGCAATTTTAAATAGCTTTTATATCTTTAATAAAATAAAAAAAAAAAAAAAATAAAACTAAAACTTAAAATAAAAAAAAGTATTTTACTATTATATAGTACTAGCAATTTTTTATAAGTAATTTTGTATATTTTAAAATAATTTATTAGTAAGTTAAATTATTAACTATTATAGATTATTGTATATTTATACTATAAAGTTTTTTATTGAATAATATTAGTAGCTATACTAAACTTATTTTGAAATATTAAATTTATAAAGTTTTTAAGTAAGAATAATAAAATAAAAATTCTGTTTTTATTTAAAATTCTATTTAAGTTATTGAAATAAAAGCTATAAAGTTTGTTATATAAAATTAAAAAGGTAAATAATAATAATAATAATTAAATAAACTTGAAAAAAAGACAAAAAATAATGAAAATAGTAATTAAATTAGTAACTTATAAAGTTGCAAAGTGGCAGAACATTATAAATAAGAAAATTTTATTAAATTTAATAATATTTTTAATAAATTAATTAAGCTAAATATTTAAATATTTACTATTAATTACTTTATTTTAACTACTTATAGCTTTTTTTAAAGTATATTGTATACTATTATCTTATTAATTTAATTACTAATATTATTAAAATGTTATATTTATTTTTTCTATCTTATTTATTAAATTAATTATTTAATCTTTATAATAACTTATTTATATTTTTATTATTATTTAATTATAATATTTTCTTAATTATAATATTTTTTTAATATAAGTTTTTAATTATATTTACTAGCTTAATTAATTTTTATTTTATTATAACTATAATTATTACTAAAACTAAAAAAACTAAGTAATTTTTTTATACTTATTACTTGCAAATTTAAAATCTTTATAAAGAAAAAATTAGAAATTTTTAATATTGATTTTTAAATTTAGAATTTTATAATTAGAAAATCTAAAAAATTACTATTATAATTTATTTATTATTATTATAAATTTATTAAAAGCTGCAAAAATTTAGATAAAAAGCTTATAAATATTATAAAATACTATAAATTAGTAATGTAAATTTAGTTAGTATAGTAATAATAATAAGCTATATTAATAAAACATACTACTATATATATTATTTTTGTAAGTTATAAAATAAGCATTATTTTATTTTTTTAAATTTATTTAAATTTAATAGTTTTATTTTTAACTATGCAAATTTTGTATTTTCAAACTATTTCTATTTCTATATTTTTTAATAAGTTTATTTAAAGTTATTTTAATTTTAACCAAAGCTTATTTTAGCTTTTAATTAGCTTAATATTTAAAATATGCAACTTTTAAGTTTATTTTTATAGTTTTTAATATAATTATTTTAAAAACTAAACTTTTTTATATTAGTAAAATTTTATAATTTAGTAAATATTAATAGTTTATACTTTTACTATAATAATATTATATTTTATAGCTTTAATATACTAATTATATAAGTATATTTATTTATAATAAGATTTAAGTTAACTAAATAGTAGGTTTTTTAAATTTTTTTATTTAATATTTTAAAACTTTATTTTAATATTTTAATATTTTTAAATTTTTTTATTATAATATTAATAATGATAAAATTTAATAATTATATACTTATTTTTTACTTAATATAATATAAAAATACTAATAAAATTAATATTACTAAAATATATATATTTTTTAATTTATTTAAATTAATTTTAAATATAAATTAAATATAATTATTACTAAACTTTAATATAATATTTAAATGCTATATTAAAACTATAATAGTAATTTTTTGTTTTTATTTTATAACTTAATAAAAAAATAATTTTTATATTTATATAACTATAAAACTGCTATTATATTAAATATTTTTTATTAATAATAAATATTTTTAATTATATAAAAAGCAAATAAGTATTTTAATTTAAAAATAAAATGAAGATTTATTTTTCAATTTTTAAGTTTATTATAAAAGTATTAATTACTTTTTAATTCTATTATATAAATACTATATAATTTTTAAAATAATTATTTAAATTAATATTGTTTTTATAAGTTTTATTCTCTTTAGATAATTTAAAAATATAATAAGCAAACTCTTAGTTAAATTATTAAAATATAATAAATAATATGTTTTATAGTTTTAGATAAAGTATTATTCATTAAAATATTAAAAGCTTATATCTAAAAAAAATAGCTGTAATAAATAGATCTATTAATATTATAATCTATATTAATAACTTAAAATTTCATTATCCCTTTAATCTAAGCATTTATTTGATATAACTAAAAATGTAAGTTAACTTATTCTAAATAAGATAATTAAAAAGTGGATATTTCATTAAATATATTATAATTCATAATCATCTATAACAAAAAACTCATTTTAAACTATACAAATATTTTAAATCAAGCAATATTCTGGATTCTTTTTTCTGAAGTCTATATGTGATTTAATTTTCTTTAAAATTAAATGTAATTTTAACTTCTATAAATAAGATAATAGAATTAACCTGTACAGTCTTTAAAAACATCATTTACATAATATTAATTAATGTAATAGTAGGTGTACAGATGTATCTTTTGATAAAATGAAGCTATGTAATAGTATAAACAAACTTTTGAATATATATTTAAACTTTAGTAAAGGTCCTGCATTCTTTAATTGTCATAATTTGTTGAAGAAAGTATAGGCTAAAAAACAAAAGGTTAAGCGCAACTTAAACCTTTATAAACTAAGCCTATTAAGATATTAAACTTATTAGTACAAATATTTTAAATTCATACTTTTTATTGTTAACCAAGGACGATTGAATAATGTGAATCTGAATCCATAGATTGAGCAATCCAGAGAACAATAGAGCTATAAAGAAAATTAAATATAAAGTTAGCTAGAAATTAAAGCGTTGAATGTTACCTAAATAAAATTCCAAATGATTGTACAATGAGAGAAGTTCCAGCATATGAAACAGGCGAAGATGTAAAATAATATTTAAAGCATGCAATAGACTGAAAACATTTAGAAACGAAAAAAAATGAAAAGGTTACGATAGCACCAAACATAGCACCTGCGTTACAAGTTATTCCAAAAAACATCAGTAGTCTTGCTTTCCAAGCTAAACTTGATCCCGAATAAGTGAAAGGATCTCCTCTCAAAACGGTTGGATCTAAAGAGTTAACGCTAAATGGATCAGTATTAAATAAATCCAAAAAGTGTACATTGTCATCCCAAATGTGGATATAGCACCTATCACATAATCTTCAAATCTAGGTGGGGTAGGGTTGTTGACATAAAAATGACTGAATATGATAGCATCTACGAAGATCCACCAGGATACTGCAAACTAAAAATAATTTGATGAAAAGCTATTTTATAATAAATCTTACTATGACTCCAGATAAGTAAACTAAATTATCTCTTTTACTTTGCCCAAATAATTTAAAAGGTAAGTTTGGTAGTTGAAATCTAAAAGGTGATCTTGATTCATTGAAATCCATTTTGTTAAAAAGTTTAAGATACTAGTTGTTTTGTAAGTTTACTAATGTTTGGAAACTTGGGAGTCTGAATTTCTTTAGACAATTAAACTCAAGTAAAGCTTATTTGGAATTTTTGATTTGCTTAGCCAATTGTTGTTTTTAGGCAAGTCACAAAAATGTAAATTGCTACGATTACTCTTCTAACATGTCAGAATCCAAAATACTGTCAACATTTCAACCAGAAACTTTAAATTACTTAGTTAATACTGATGATGGAAAATCTATTTCAAGGATACAATTTAAAAGCAAGCTAGCAAGGACCCTCAATTTTCAAGTAAATCTATACCATTAATTTTTAGCTAAAAATTTAGATCTTGGAACATATACTTATAGCAGAATTAAAAGAACTTTTATCTGAAATAGATGCGATCCTTAAGCTTAATAATCGAACTAAAGTAAACTTCAAATTATTTAAAGTTTAAATTTTGTAAATTAGATATCCCGTTTACAATTATGGCTTCAACGTTACCGATCCATCCAATTAACATTACCTTATTTGACTTCACCCCACATGCAACTTGTTTTAAAAAGTTTCACAACTCAATCGGACTCAAAATCATTTAATTTAAGTGAACTATTATATGAGTTTCCTTTGATAAAAAATACAACTGAACTAGGGGGATTGACACTACTGAGCTTTAATTCATCTTACAAGGTAATTTGATAAGCCCTACAAAACTAATTTTAGTAGCTGATAAAAAGTACAGATCAAAACGATTTACTTCGAGGACTTAAAGATCTATATGGTTTACCAATTTCACTTCATGCTCAACTTTTAACATCCCAATTTCCACTTTTGTTTAGCTTAGTTAGCCGTGATCTAAGGTAAATTTTGTATGCTTTTCAGAATTTAAAATTTAGTTTGAACAACCAATTTCACGTAATCAAGTTGGTGATAAAAATAGTGAAAGCCATTTCCTCGACTGAAAAAGTTGACATTGTTGCATTACTAGAATTAATAAGACTTGGATTAAGCAGGCCTCAACTGCACCTACCGACGTTGCAATTGCTGGACTGTGCACTACGACATGTTTCAAATTTCATATTAAAACCAATACTATTCTCGCTGTTGCCTCTACTGGAATCCGAAGATTCGATTGTATTAATCTCTACACTTAAATTAATAGAAGCTGGGGATTTAGTTAAGATGAAGCCTACTTTGTTTATTAACGCGCTTCTTACATCTTTGTCTCGTTCAACAGCTGCTTTAAAGGAAGGTAATCGACTGAATCTCACTAAATTAATCTGCTGGCATATGGCTCTAAAAATACTTCTAAATAATGAGTATAATGAGATCGATTTGGTAACCGTAGAAAAAGTACTAGACACTCTGTTGGTTAATGTTACTTTTGATTCAACTTTTTCTTCGTTTGCAGTGGAGATTTTATGTACTCTTGCAAGATTTAAGTTGAAAGTTAAGCTTTCTGAATCTAGTTGCCAAGTTTTATTTGGTTTGTTGAAAGATGAACCAGATAGTAAATATAAGGTATGTTTTCCAACTACTTGCCTAAATTAATTAAATTATGGTTAGATTGTTCAATTCCTTACGACTTCTGGGTTTGATTTTGAAAAAGTACGACATACTTTGAATACGCATTTCATGGCCATTGAACTGATTAAATTGACTTGCATATTGGAAAACCAAGGAGACCAATCCGAAGGTGATTTTAAAGATTGTTTATCCCAAGTACTGGAGATAAAATTGGATGAAGCTGACCAGAAATCACTAATATCTCAAGTTCTAAAACTGGATTCCAATACTATAAAGGAATTGCATATTTGGGTTGCTAACTATATTCATAATTCAAGTCAAGATGAAATACAAAATGCTGATAAATGGAAGCTGGTTAATAAAGTAACTTTAAAATTAGTTTATATTTAACATTCTATCTTAGGTACTTAACAAATTCATTGTGGATAGTAGATGGGTTGATAGGTTGCTATATAACTAACTTAAATAGAAATGTATTGTATGCCTGATGGTTTTTTATTATAAACCTATTGATTAAATTTTAGCAAACAAATAGGAAAAATATTTGCAAAAAAAAAGCATTTTAAATTTAAATATTTTAAAATCTCACTTTTATTGACTATCCAAATTTAGATATTAAAATTTATACTTAATTGATTTTACTTAATTTCTAGCATAATAATGATCAATTAAAATACACTTTTACTTTTTAGTTGTTATAACTACAGTGGTAAAATTATATTTATGCAAATATAAATTTGCTTTTTATTTAAATTTTATAAAATAAGAATGAACAAAAAAAAATTTAAAAAATTAATACCCTAATTTTAATATAATAGTTTAAGTATTATATTAAATTTTGGTATTAATTAAGTCTAAAATAACAGTAAATTTACTTGAAATGAATTAAAAATAAAAATTAATATTTATATAAATATATAAAACTTAAAATACTAATTTTTAGCTTTTTAAATTTTTTTAAAAGATAAATTTAATATTATAAATATATATTTTTTTAAAGACATTTTAATAACTTAATATATTAAAAAGTAAAATATAAAAATATATATATAGACTTTATTTTATAAATATTTTGAAAAAAGTAAAAATTAAAATAAAAAATAAAAAAATAGTAAATTATATATATTATTTATAATGTTTATATTAATAAATTAATATATTTAATAATATTTTAATATTATAATTATATATTTTTAAAAAGTTTAAATGCAAAACATTTAGCAACAGTATTTATTAAAATAATTATAATTAAAAGTTATACTTAGAGTAGTTTTTTATTAAATATAATAAGTTTTAATATTGAAAAAAAATTACTTAATAATAAAGTAAATAATAAAAGTTTTAAATATTTTTAAGAAGAAAATTTTTTATTTAGATATAAAAAAATTGCAAATTAGAATTTTTTATACTAATTTTTATATATAAATAATAATAATAAACTATTTAGCTATTAAAAATTAGAAATTAAAATATTTTTAAATTAAAAAGAATTATTACTAATATTTAAAATTTTTAAGTAATTAAAATATTTTACTTTTTAGTATTTAATAATATTTTTTCCAATTAAATATAATATATATAATAAAAATAATATTAGAAATATAATAGTATAAAAAAGATTAAATTAAAACTTTAAAATTAAAGAAAAATTGTATTATATTATAAAGCTTTAAATTCAAGTATTTAATATTAAACTGGCTATTTATATTTAATAGAAGTAGTATAAAAAAGTATATAAATATATATTTAATATTATTAAATAAAAATACTTATTTAAAATAAATAAAATATAGAAAAAATATATTTTATAGCTTATTTACTAATTTTTAAGCTTTAAGTACTATTTTATATAATATTAAAATAGCATATTTAATAAAATTAAAATAAAACTGAAAATTTTAATTTTAATTTATAAATTTTATAAATAATAAGTTTATTTAATATATATATTAATAAAATAAAGTTAGACTAAATTTTACTTAATAATATTATATTTAGCAGCTAGTTATTTATTAAATATAAGTTTTTTTATCTTTTTTAAAAATTAAAATATTAACTAAAACCTTATTATTAATTTCACTTTAAATTTAATAAGTAAAAAATATATTAAAAAGTAAAAAAGTAAATTAAATATATTATAAAATAGATAAAACAACTAAATTTGCAAATAATACTTTAATAATTACTAAAATTTTTATATTAAACTAAAAAATATTACAAGTTAGAATATTATTAAAAAGAAAATTAAAAAAGTATAATTAATTATAAATATAAAATTATATATATTAAGCTTATAGTTATAGCATTTAATAATTATTATAAATTAAAATAATTGCTAATAATTTTAAAAAAGTATAAAATAATTAATATTATAATAAAATAAAGTTTTTAAAAAAATATTATAAGTAATATTCTTTAAATTATAACTAATATAGTTTTTTTTTTAATATTTAAATAGTTATTATTTTATTATTATTAATAAATTTAATAGCTAAAATAAATTTAAAGTAATGTATATAATCTAAAATTTAAATATATAAAAGTTTATTAAAATACATAAAGTAGTTTTTATTAGATTAAAAAAGTTTTGTTTTAATTTTAAAAAATATATTTTAATATATAAAAGTAGTCTTAAAGCTAAAATATTAAAATTTATAAAGTAAATTTATATATTTAAATTAAAACATATTTTTATTTTATTATTATTATTTATTATTAAATTTTATTAAAATAGTATTATATTTATATATTTAATTTTATTAAAAAGTTTATTATAAAATACTAAGCTTTAACTTTTTATTTAATAACATATTTTTTATAGTTATAATATATAATTAAACTTATAATTATTAAATTATATTTATTTAGCTAGGTAAAAATATATTTAATAAGTATAGTATATATTATATTTTAAATTTTTAAGATAACTTTTAAATCTAAATATAGACTTTTTTATTTAGTATCTTAAAAACTAGTTAAATAAAGTAGATAAAAATATTTTTATTTTAAAATATAATAAAAATTCTTTTTTAAATTTATAATTATAAATATAAATTAATTTACATTTTAATATTTTTAATTTTTAAAATTATAGTTATTAAGTTTAATATATGTATAATTTAAATTATACTTTATAGCTATATTTATATTTTTTATTATAAATATGCTTATTAAATTAGAAGTTTATTTTTATAGCTTAATTATAGTTATTTAAATTAATTATATATATAACTTTTAGGCTATTATATTAAATAAAAAAAGTAATATATAAGTTATTAAATTCTAAAATATTATAGTAAAAAAACTTAACCATTATATATATTTTTAACTATTTTATAAAACTTTATTTTTAAGCTTTAAGCTTTCTGCTATATAATAAAGCTAATATTTAAAAAAGCTAAAAATACTTAATTTAATAAATTAATTTATTAAATTTAGTATATTTTAAATATATTTAAGCTTTAGTTTACTTATATTAATTTAGATATACTTTTAGCTCTTAGGTTTATTAAAAATAATAAACTAATTATTATATAAAAGCTACTAATAATAGTAATTCTTTTAGAAATTTTTATTTTATTATAAGTAAATTAATACTTTACTTAGCTTTAAAAACTTATATATATATATATTATTTAAATTATATTTATTATATTTATTATTTAAATTAATTAATATTTAATAAATTATAAAAATAAAATAAAATTAAAATTTTTCTTTATTATTAAAATTTTAAATTATTTTTTTGTTGAAACAATTCCTAAATTTTAATTAATTTTAAAGTATTAGATACTAAATACTAAATTTACCTTTTTTAAAGTATATAAAATTTAACTTTTTTTAAATAAATATATAAATTTAATTTTAAAACAAATAAGTTATATTTTAAATAATTACTTATTTAAGATTTAAAGTATAGTTTTATAGATATATATTTTAAGTAAAATATAAAAACATTTATTTTTAAATTAATTAATACTAATTTTTTAATAGTATTGTAATTTTAACCTAATTATGTTATTTTTATCTTACAAGATTAAAACAATACTATACTTATAAAACTAAATAAAATATATTAATTAAAAACTAATATATATGTATATATAGCAAATATACTTTATTAAATAATCTCAAATTTACATAGATTTTCTGTATATAATCTTTAAATTAAAATGTTATGGTATCTATAGTAACAATTTTATTCAATGAAATAAAATATTATAATGAAAGATTAAATAAGGTTAATTTATACCTTTATAAATACTTAAAAATTTTACCCAAATATAAAATAATAATTGCCAAGAAACATTACCTATTCACCAAATTAGTAGTACTAGATATTTATTGGTCAGCTATTAGGTTTCATTTAGTTTAGCTGTGTGCCCAGCCTTACTGTTGAAAGAGTGGGTTAAGTATTAATAACAAACCTATTTTATATCAAAAATCAACGTGTAGAGTATATTTACTGTAGGAATATTCTATTTACGTTTTAGGCAGGATATAGGAGTGGATAGCTAAGCATGTATTCCTATTTTATAAACTTTTTCTTGAGCTATTGACACGAAATAATTTAGCAAGTTCGTTGCATAAAATTAATAATTATTCAAACCGAAATCCTTATTTCTTCGTTACGCCAAGCTACCAATTTTTGATATAGAAAAAACTTGGCTAGTAGTTAAGTATAACTAAAAAAATACATACTTGATATAAATATCAGCCAAAGAAACACATTCATTAAAAAGAATATTACTAAAATTAAAAAAAAACTGCCTTATAAACTCACATATATACGCCTTTTATTTCATAGATATATAATCAATTTTAATATTGTGCCTTTTGTATACCTTTCATAAAAATCGATATATCTTTTACAAGTATATAATTTACATTTAATAGCAAAACCATGTCTATTGACTTAACACAAGGAAGCAACCAACCTAATATAACAATCCAACTGGAAGGTAAAGCTATGTCGTTGTCAGATTTAAGCTTAAGACGGTCGACTTATAGTGAGCGGACAACGAGTACACAAAGTATGAGTATAAGTAATGAAGACATATTACTACAGCTAGCTAATGCGAAGAAGATCACCTCCGGGTTGGATGGAAAATTATTCGCAGTATATAGTATAGAGAAATCTATAAATCCCAGTGATGTGATAAGGAGTTGTACCGTAAAACCGATTAAGTTAAAAAACAACAACCGTGCCAACAAAGAATCAGGATTGACTTTAAGTTTCGGTGACAGCTCTGCATTTTTAGCAAACTTAAAAAATATACCTGCAGTGATAATACAGCCTAAAGTACTATACCAACTTTTTGGAAACTATAAAGCTGATGTGTACAACAACGCCAGCAACAGTAGTTTAGATTTACCGAAGAAAAGGTACAAAGTTCAATTTCATGTACCAACTCAGCTTATGAAATTCAAACGTACCAATTTGAAGGATAAATTTATTGTAAAGATTAAAGTGATCGATAATAAGAACGACGAAGTTTATAAATACAGCTGGGTTTATGATGAAAATTCGGATTGTTGGTTATTGAAAACTCCACTACATTTTGATTTGATTTTAGCAAGGTTTTTCAACAAGAAACACAAATTGGGTAGTAGGCTGGAATTTTATATCAAATTCGATTTACATATTAGGTGGATTCTTTTAACTATTATCGGATTTATAGTTTACAATTAATTACTATAAACATACCTATAACTTCTTAAATCCATATTTACGTATACGGTTCTAAATCTATGGTAAAATAAATAAATAAACCTTTAAAAGTTTTTATAATATACTTTAAAATTTATCGAGCATAATTTTATTTAAATAATGAGCACAATCCTATAAAAAGTGTAAATGTTTTAATTGAACTTTTCATCCAATTGCACACAATAAACTAAAAGTTGGTAAGTTTACGTCATTATTAAACTAAAATTCGAGAAATGTAATCAAGGTAGTGTGATAAACTATCATACAACACTTAAATTGATCTTTTTTAACAAAAATAATAAAAAGAAAAGCGATACAAATATGAAAACCAAAGTACATTATTTTAATATAAATCAGTTATAATTTATTAAACTTGGTTTTAATCTATAGATCCTTAGTCAAAATTTAGCTAAAGAATTGGATAAATATCTTATGTCAACTTCCGGATGTAACTACTCAGTAGATACACTTATGGAATTAGGTTATTTTTTATAAGCGTAACCATATTTTTCTAAAAAAATAAATATTTGATAGCTGGATTATCCGCATCTCAGATAATTCAAAAAGTTTATCCAGTTGACAAGTTTAATAAAGTGTTGGTTTGTTGCGGTCCTGGTAACAACGGTGGTGATGGTAACTTTATACATATGTATACTTTTATTAAATTTTGAATTTAATTTAGGTCTAGTCGTCGCTAGACATTTAACCTTATTTGGGTATAAAGTTGAAATTTACTACCCTATTAGAAAAGATATACAGATCTATACCGTATAAATAGCAACTATAATTTCATTTATTAACATCTGCTTATAATAGAGTTTATTAAATCAATTAAGTCATTTTGATTTAAAAATATATGATAGCTTACCAGAGTTAAGTCATCAACTATACATAGATGCTGTATTCGGTATTTCTAAGAATCTACTACTGTATACTTAACCTTTTTGTAGGGTTTAGCTTTAGTGGTAAAGTAAGAGACCCATTTGTAGAACTTATCGAGGTAAATATATATCCCTATAATTTTACTCATTATACCATGCACTATTTTAGAAATTCAAATCTATTAAAGAACCTATTGCTTCAAGTAATATTATATATATATATAAACCTAATAATTTTAGTTGATGTACCTTCCAGTTGGGAAGTAGATTCAGGTAATTTTGATATTTTGGAATAGAATCTTTAAAATATTTTAAAATGGTAGAGCCTAAAGATCATTTCATGCCGGATACTTTGATCTCTTTAACAGCACCCAAACCCTGTTCAAAATATTTTACTGGAAATCACCATTACCTAGGTGGTAGATTCGTACCTCCGTAATAATTTATTAATACAATAACAAACAAGAATATATAGTTAATATTTTTATTATTAGTAAAGTGGCTACCAAATTCGGGATAGAGTTGAATGCGTTTCCAGGAGGGGAGCAGTACGTACAGTTATAAATAAACAGCAAAATATTTACATGGCATTTATAATTATTTTTTTAGTTTAGAGCGGATGTAAACTTTTTTATTAATTATAAACGATGAAGCCAATGATGGTTAATAGAATCCATTGTATCTCTAAATCTAATTTGATATAGAATTCTAATCGGGTGTTAACTTTAAATTTTTCGGTGAAGAATTTAGCCAAAGTTAAATTGTTATGCAAAGGTGTCTTGAGTAACCAACAGTCCAGATTCTCGTTGTAAATCCAGTTGTACTTATAAACGTGGTTGTTCGCTAAATTTACTATCTTAATTTTAGATATAAATTTATCTTTAAGGCTACGTTTGAAATCGGTCATCCTGGTAGGTATATGAAAACTGCATTTGTAGTTGCTGTTGGGATGGTTTAACACGATATTGGTGGTTTCGTTACTTTTTATCAGATCAACTTTGTAGTTACCAAGCATCTGACATAAAATTTTCGGCTGTACCGTAACTATAGGTAGTTTATCGACGTTGACTAAACATGCTGAGCTGTCACCGAAACTTAAAATCAACCCCGATTCGCTGGTGTTATGGTTGTTAGATGTTATCGGTTGGATAGTACAGCACCTCGAGCAATCCCTTGAATTCGCCACTTTTTCTACGTTGTACACTGCAAATAGTTTACCGTCTAACCTAGAGGTTACCCTTCGGGTGTTGGCTAACTGATTGACCATATCATTGTTCTGAGTACCTGTACTCTGAGTCGTCGTAGTCTGGTCACTGTAGTCGGACTTAGTAACTGAAAGTTCCGATAAGGAGATGTTCTTCTGCTGTTGTTGAGTTTTTAAATTGTTAAGCTTCAGTTGGTAGAATGAATCGCGGTTCATATTGGTTTTGATTCCGATTAGCCAGGTTTAAATTTTGGTTGATAAAATATTGAATTCACTAAATGGAGGCAAACTTTAAATTTAAGAAGTTAACTTAAAGTCGTATAATCTTGTTTGAAGTGTTACTTTAAGGTTGAAGTTGAACTGGAATTGGGATTTTAATGTTTTCGATTTTATCGGTTACTTTTCTTTAGAAATAAATATCTTTCGATTTTTAAATTGTTAGTTTTGCGCTTTATGAGTTGAAAACAATAAAAATGTAAACATGAAATAACGTAAAGTTGCTCTCTATTTATACTGAATTGATCTACTGGATCGAATCATCGTTTCTTCTGCCAAGTTTAATTTCCTTTTCAAATCATTTTTTTAAGTTTTGTCAAAATTGGTGGTTTTGCCCAAGTAACTTAATACTTTATGAGTTTGGGCGTTGAATATTCTAGTTACTTAAAATGATAATTGATGCGGTAAGTTTATAGCTGCTATTGGTTTGTTCAGTACGGGTAAAGTGCAGCTTAAAGTTGCACTTAGAAGTTGCTATTACTTTAAAAAAGCTTAGATAACTTGGCATAATAATTTATGACGAATCGACTAATTTTCAAAGCTTACAAAACAAAGCCAAACATTCAAATCGAATAACTATATTTAAGGATCCAAGTAAAAAACGAATTGATTATAAATGGGCTTTACTGTTTAGAAAGGAACGCTAAAATGTTGAAGGTACTTGAAAATGAGCTAAAACTCAACTGCTTAAAGGCCATATTTCGCTAACGTTGCCCACTTAGAATTCTATCACCGAAATTAGCAATTAGATAGGGAAGTGTCGCGTCTAAATTTGAAACGAAAATTCTATAATTATCTTATGAACAGGATTATCTATAATTTGCTCCTAATAGAATCACACGTAGTTAAAATAAAGTAGCGTATAGGAGAAAGTTCTACTCTTTAAATCGAACGTCATACCGACCTAACGATAGCTGTATTATAAAATCATCTTGTTTCTTAAGTTAAAAGTAGTTTTAAAACTCCGGGTAATAAAAGCTTTACATTTCTATATAAAATAGAGCTGTAAAAATATTCAATCAACTAGTAGATATATTTAGCTTATTTTAAATCTGGCTTCGGTTAAGGGCTGGAAGCGTACACGCACCGTAAAAATTACGGTAAATTGGTAATGTTGTATGAATTACTTAATGTCAATTATAAATTAATGTTTGTTTCGTAACAATATTCTACTCAATAGGAATAACAGTGAGGTAAGCTTGTTTAAAGAATATTGCCATTTATCTATATATAACCGTTTTTGAGTATAGTTCATTTTTAAATAGATGGTATAAACTATACATCGAATATAATGATGAAAATATTGCATAATTTTTGTATATCGTTAGGTATTAAGTTCTAGTTCACTAGCCCTAATTTTATATAAGTCTGTTAAGTTACAATAAGAGCTATCTTTTCTACATATAAATTTCATCTACAATCAATTTAGCTTTCAAATTGGAATATTGGATCCAATGCGAATACTTGTCTTATATATCTTGCATATTTTATGAATAAATTTTTTAATCTGCCGATAACGATGCATATCAAACTTTTAAATATATGTTACTGATAAACGCTAATAATATTGGTAACTATGTTCTATATCACTAGCTTCCTTTAACCGACGTAGGCTTATGTTTCATGTTTAGAATTTTTTGCTGTTCGATTGCTCTTACAGAAGTGTAACGCAACTTATAGAACTTTTACTTTTCATAAATTGAGATAAACGTGGCTTGCAACTGTGACGTAACTTGTTTTAAGCAAAAAGCACTTTAACAAAATGTACCTATAAATGCCGTATTGATTTTTCTGTATAAATATACAAAAAAAAAGTATAGATGGAAATATATAGTAATTATCTTTACAATTTTTAATATAAGTTTTATTAATTATTTATACTACGATTTACTAAAAGATAAACTACGATAGACTTATTTCAACTATTAATCTTTACCAACGGTTAATAAAATGAGAGAAAAGGTAGAATAGGCTTTATATTTAGTAATTTGTAGTGTTTAGAAAATATATTTGTATCAAATAAATATAACGTAGGTGTAAATTGTTGTTAGAAAGCTGTTATAAGCTTGTACAACGTCAGTTGAAAGTATAAAAAGTAACTTTATATCAAATAAAGTAGTATTAGTGTATATATACAAGTACCTTTTAGTAGTAATTAAAATATTTGAATAATATTATTTGTAAATGCGATTATTATAGAGTATAATTATTTATATTAGATAGTTCGCAACATTTACAAGTTATCTACAATTTAATAATTATTTTCTATTATTGAAACAATAAAATAGCTTAATAAATAGTATAATTTACAAATAAATAAATTTCTTTTTAAAAATTTAATTCAATAATATACTATAAGAATTGTAAGTTTACTTATAAGCTTATAGAATTCTATTATTATATTGAATAAACTTTAACTTTTCAAGGTAGAAACTAAGGAGGTTGGAAATAAGTTTTTATTAACTAAAATTATAAATATAATGCTTAGTTGCTAAAAAATTATCATGCATTTAAAAGTTATATTATTTATTTATAATATTATATGTATACTATATAGTAGTATACTGTATTATTATTAAATATAAAAAAGTAATGTAGAATATTTTATTAATTTAAAAGGTTTATATATTGAGTTTAATAGAAGCTCAAAATTAGAATTTTATTAAATATACTAGATAAAAACATATTTTAATAACTGTTAAAAAATAAAATAAAATAAATTCTTATATGTAATAAAATTTTATAGATACATAATAAAATAATAAAGATCATATAAATTTATAAAAATAAAAAAATATAATTATAGTAAATAAGAAATAAATAAAGAAGGAAAAGCTTTAAATGAAATTATAGATAAATAAATAAAATAAGTTTATATTAATATTTATTTAAATTAAAAGTTTTATAATTTAAAATTTTAAAATTTAGAAATTTGTTACTATTATAAAGCTAAAAAATTAAAAATTAATTAAAAGTTATATAGTAATTATTAGTTTTAAATTTTATTATTTTATTTATATATATATTAACTTTCAATAATTAAAACTTTTTATTTTTTAATTTTTTCTATTAGTTTATACTTAATAAATATATTTTTTATAAAGAACATTTAAAAAATTATAAAAAAAGCTTTATTTATTTATTTTTTAACTAATATATAATAGTAATTATATGATTATATAAATATATAACTACTTTTTATTAATATATTATTTAAATAGTAAAGCTAGTATAATTAAGTTAATATTAATCTAAATCTAAAAAAAATATTTAGTATAATATATCAAAATATTTAAAAAAAAGTTGTTTTTTAAGTAAGCTATAATTAAATAAAAATTTAATAAGAAAAGTAATAAAAAAGGTAAAATTTTTATAAAAGAAATTTATTTATAAGTATAAAATTATACTTTTAAATACTAAAAAAATAAAATTATAAATTATAAAGTTTTTAAAAAAGTGCAAGTAGTTTAAATATTTAAAATAGTGGAAATTTAATATAAATAGATAAAAGTATAATATAATTATATAAATAACAAATTTAAAATATAATGTTTTATTTATATTATTTTATTTATTTATTTAAATTTAAAAGTATTATAATATTAATGATAATAAATTTAGTTAGTAAATTTAAATTTAGATTTATTAATTATTTTTAAAAAATTATTTAAATTATATATTTTAATTAAAAGTAATATTAAATTATAATTAAAAGTTTAATAAAATTTAGCTATTTTCTTACTAACTTTTTTAATATTTAAGTTATTTTATAAAAGTTTTAAATTTAATAATAAAAGCTGCTAATATTAATAAATAAAATATAATTAAATTATATAATTTTTTTAATATATTATAAGTATTTTTATTTAAAATAAAAATTATTATATAAGTTAATAATAGTGGCTTTTAATAAATATACTTTATATAACAAAATATAATACTATATTAATTTAGTATATCAAATTTTAAATAACTAAAAATTAACTTAATTATTTTAATAAAATTATTTTATTTATATAATATTTTATTACTTAGCAACTTTATAAATTACTAGATTTAATTATTTTTATCACTTTGCTTTTTTTTCTAAGCTTATTTAATTTTACCTTTTTTTAAAATTTATATAATAAAATTAAATAAATTTATTTTAACAACTTTATATAATAAAATTGTTACTATTACTTAAATAGTAAAAAGTAAATATATTTTTTATATTTTAGTTTTATTTTTATTATTTTATTTTATTAAAAATTTAAGTCTATTTGAAATTACAAATACTTTTACTTTATACTACAAATTCTAAATATTAAATTTAGTTATTTTTATACTACTAGCTAATTTACAATCTTTGTAGCTTTTGCCTTTTATAACCTCAAATATATATATTATTTTATTAATTTTTCTTTTAAATTGCTACCAATTTTGCTTATTTATAATATTTATTAAGCTTTTTATTTATTACTACTATAGTTAATAATAAAGTTAAACTTATTTTATTAATATTTTCCAACTTTTTTATACAAATACTTATATTTGTAGCTATTTTAATATTATAGTACTTTGTATTATATTGTATAAAGTTTATTACCAGTTTTATACTAAAAACTAGATATTATAATTTATAAAAAAATATAATACTTTTTTTTAGTTTTTAAAAATTAAAAAACTTAAGTTTATAGTATTATTTATAATAATAGTAAATTTTTAAAGCTTATTTAATTAAAGCTAGAAAAATATAAAGTAAAAGTTAATATATAGCTAGCTATTTAATATTGTTAGTTTAAGTTTTTTAAAAATTATAAAAAGAAAAAAAACTATTTTTTTTTCTAAATATAGCTTAAGCTAATAAAAAAATGAATTTTAATATAAAATAAAAGTAAAAAAAAATTAAATAGTAAATAAGTTAAATATAGAAAAAGGCTAGTTAAAAAATTTAATTATTTTGATTAATTTAATATAAATATAAATTAAGTAATATTTAAACTTAAAAAAAGTATTAAAAATTATATATTTTCTTTTATTAAGCTAATAGTATTAATAATATTATCTAATTTAATAATTAATTTTTAAAAGTTGTTTTTTATTAATTGATTAAAGTCATTATAAATATAAATAAAATATATTTTAATTTAATAATAAAGTATATTTAATATTCTGTTTCTTACTTTATATGTTATATTTTTATATATTATTATTATAATTTAAACTTAAATATACTATATTTTAAGCTAAAACAACACTATTTTAATAAATATATTAAGTTTAGATAAATTTAGCATTAACTTTATATTAATATTAAATCTTTAATAACATTATAAATTTAATCCAAAATTATATCTTTTATATTAAAAGATGTTTTATTAATAAATTTGCTAAAATAGCTTTAATTAAAACACTTTAATATAATTATTTTATTATTATTATAATAGTAAATTTTTCTAATAAATAATTTATTAGTAAATTTATATACTTTTAAAATAATATTTACTATATATTTACCTGTTAAATAATTTTTATAATAGGCTGCTTATTTTATTTTTTAAAGTTTATTTGATGCTTTTATAAGTAAACTATTAAAAATATTATTTAAATATCTTTTTACCTTAAATAAACTTGTTTTAATATTATTATAATAATATTTTATAGTATATTTCTAATATCTTAAAGTATAATTAAACTAAAGCATTTAACTTTAACTTGACTATATAATAAGATTTATATATTTACTTTATATTTAAGCTTATAATTAACTAAAATGTTTGCTTTTAATTTAAAAATATAATTAAGCTAATATACTTATTATTAAATTAAGTATTTAATAAAATATAATAATTATTAATATTAATAATAATTTTATTTAAAAAAATAAAAAATAAAAAATAAAACTAAAAGTATTATTTAGCTATATGTTTAAAAAATAATAATAATATATATATATTAAATTTATAAAAATTAAAAATACTATATATATAAATATATAAAATTTTATTATAATAACTATATTAAACTTAAATATTACTTTTATTTTAATTAAAAATGATTAAAAAAATTATATATTAGAATTATATTTTATAAATTAATATTAACAATTTATAAAATTATATATTTTTAAAAAACTATTTTAAAATTATTAGTCATTTTAATTTAAATTGTTACTTATTTAATACTAATTTTAACTTTTTAAAAATAATTTCTTATTATTTTTTAATATTAATTTTTTTTTAAACTTAGGAATTTTAAATATAAATACAACTTATATATTTATAAAAAATATATAAAGTTATTAATGAAAATAAACTAAATAAATTACAGTCACATTTCTATAAATGTTTAACTACTACTGTAATAAATAATAAAGCTATTCAATTTAAAATAAACTACTTTAGTACTAATTTTACTTAAACTAAATTAAAATCTATATGTTTTAATTAGAAAAGTTACATTATCAGTAGGCTTAAAATACATATGAATTGAACTTATAGTTAGTTACAAAATTTTGGATATAATTTAATATGAATATTTTTAAAATTTTATAGTCCTTGTAAGCTTAAAGGGAGTAAATACATTAGCTTTACAGATAATATATATATAGATATAGCTAAAAATTTCATACTCATGTTTGAAATATTATATATATATATTTATATTAGCTAATATTAACTTTATACTACAATAGTAAATTCTATATTGGTTGTAATATTATTTAAAATATAGGTCAACTATAATATATATATATTAGCCAGCAACTTACTGAATTTAAAAATTAAATAAATTTAATTGGATTGATTCAAATATATTAGCACTACATTTTTAGCTCTAAGCTACGATTAACGTTGACAAAGTAATTAACTACGGCGATGATAAGTATCGAAAGAACGCTTGTATTAGATTAGCGTTAAGTTTCTTTTGTTTTATTTATATATGTAAGCATTGTTTATCTGGTACTTTCGCTTTAAATAATAAGTACCAACTTTAAGCTAAAGTAAAACACCATTTACAAGGTGTTAGTTGGAGATGTATAGGATCGAAGCAGCCGGTATCTGGGCTTTAGAAAATTAAACCATCGAATATCAACCAATTTAACTAGAATTATAGCTTTACCTTGCTACAACTAGTACATTTTGATACTTCTGACGTATGCATTATTGAGCGAGCTTTCTGTACATAATTTATCACATTAACTTGACTTTTCCCTATTAATTTGACATATTTAGTATAAATAGATATACATATATACTTAATTTATATCTGCTTATTCTTTGAATAGAACAACACTTAAGAATCGAAATTGGCATAGCTACTTCTCATAGACTTGTTGATATTGGATTAGTATATAACTTAATTAAAATTTATAATGATTATGACCATTTAACACTCCACCTCTCCTTTTAATTAATAACATAGAAACTTAAACGGAAAATACCGTCCCAAGTTAGAGTATAACTTAAAGTTCTAAACTTGGCAACACTTAAATCTCAATATAAGCTTTTATCGACTATACTAATGTATTGTACTCAAAACTGTAAGACAGCGCCAAGTTGCTATTTTTATATATGTTCTATATACAACCACTTAAAAGTTATTGAAAATTAAGTTTTGGTATCTATAATTAAATGTATACACAAATACATAGTTCTATGTATTTGTTCTTCGGATGCTAAGCTTTGTTATTCCTCGGTCTGTAGAGGGTATCCGAAGCGAAAGTTCTCTTCGATTAACGTGTACTTATCAATCTAATGACTACTTTGCTAATGGTATTTGTCAATATCTTACCGCAGGTATTAATTGTTATTAGTTTTGCTATCATTTAAGATACACTTACTTCGTTAAAGCGATAATTGAAAAAAGTATCACAACAGAGTTTAAAGTTTATGCAAGACATATTCCCTATTATAGTTATTACCCATAGTTAATCTAAAAATAAACTATTTTATAAGAGGCTTATTTTTAAACTGTTTAATTTATATATTTTTAAGCTAAAATTAAAAGCATGTATACGTATATAAACTTAAGGGAAAGTTGGAAAGTAGTAAAACAAAATTATTAAAAACTCATCTTAAATATGTTAGAAGAAGATGCTGTAAGCCAATTTATAAACAAGATAGTAACGGATAACCAAGTTTTAATTGGAGATAAGGATTCGCTTAAAGAAAAGTTAATAAAAATTCTTAAAGATCAAGACAACTTAACAGTCATTACTGGTAAACATTCAAGCGTTTAGGACATGTGTATATTTACATTTCTAATTTTAGATTATGATGCTACTTTAACGGATTACTGGTTGGAAGAAGGTGTCAAACAGTTTGGTGGACACGACATACCTTTATCTTCAAAAAGAATTTCAAACGAAGTAACGCTTTTTATCTTTAACGTTCACTAACCACTTTAAATATAAGTTTAAATTAGAAAAAATTAACTTGGAAAAAAAGTATTCCGAATTACTATCTGATTTAAATTTAAAAGGAGATGAGAAGGAGAAGATAGTAGAGTCTTGGTTTGAAGAAGTGCATGAATTATTTATAAAAGAAAATTTAAATAAGGACGATATAGACGATATAGTTTTCAACTTTACCACTAAATTTAGAAACTACGTAGATGATTTCTTTACTTTGTGTAATGAAAGCAACATACCCGTACTTGTCGTATCCGCTGGTTTACAAGGTAAAGTATGCACATATAAGAAGTATTTTAACACTTTTTATTAAATATAGATATTATCGAACTAATGTTAGAAAAATATAATTTTAATTCAGAGAACGTAAAAGTTAGAGGCAATAAGATGAACTTCTCAATCGATCCACCCCATAAATTAGAAAGTTTTGGCACAACTATACATATGTTAAACAAGAACAATTTGAAAGTTGAAGGTGACGTGGAACTAGAAAGCTTTAAAACTAAATCTAGTTGTTTGGTACTGGGAGATAGTTTAGGTGATGCTAAAATGGCACATCCTTTTAACATCGCTAACGTAATCAAAATTGGGTTTGTAACTTTTGATCTCGAAAAATTGAATTTACTTCAAACTTATGTAGCTAACTTCGATTTGGTTTTCATTGGAACTGCTGGCTTCGAATACATCAACGATATAATCAAGTTAGCTCAGAAATAAGTGTTTTAACGGTAATATATTAGTTTGGTTATAAATTTCATAACCTTCTTTAAGGTAAGTTGTCTATTTTTATAAGATTGGCAACTAAAACGCATCTATTCTAATTCGTCTAATTAAAATTTGTGTTTCTTTTACCGATTTTACTTTACTGCGTTATTTCCCTTTTTAATAATTTGATGCTTATACTAAAAAGAAACTGATTTTATATTTGTTTTTTAAAGCTAAAAATTAGTATAAACTACTATTTTAAATACATTCTATATAAAAGTTATATGAAAATCAAAATTTAGTTAGTTTAAAATCTAAGTCTAAATTAAATTTAAAAAATTCAAATATTTTTAGTTATAGAGCAAAATTATTAAAATATAAAAATAATTTATTAAAAAAAATCATATAATAGTGTTTATCAGCTGTAAATTTTTTAATAGCTGAATATTTTAATAATATTACAGTTTAAATTATTATACAGGTGAATTAAAGGAATTTAACAGCTAAGTTAGGTTCAATTTAAATGAAAAATTAATTAAATTTAGATTTTAAGATAGAATCTTATTAAGTATATTTAAAAGATATATAAAAATTATGTTACTAATAGGGCTGCTATATTTTAAAATAAATTTGCTTATAAACTAAAACTGTAGTGCTAGGCTAAAAGTAAAAACAGGAATTGATTTTACATATAAAAAGAATAAATATAGGTATAATAAATATTTATATACTTAACTAATTTTAAAACTAGTTATTGCTATAAAATACAAATAAAGTAATTTATATTAGTAAAGAATGTAAAATATAGAAAATAATTTGCAATTATAAAAATAAATCCAGATAATTAAATACTAGTAAATTACATTTTATAGTTTTTTAAATTTTATTTTATTTATAGATTTATTATAATTTTTTGTTTTAAAAAAGGCTATAAAGCTATAAAAGCTTAGAAAAATATAGAATAAAATATATAATCAATTTAGTTACTATTTTTTAAAATTACTTTTTAGTTATAGATTTAATACTGAATTTATTAGTAGTTTTTAGCTTTTTATATATTAAAAATATTGAGATAAGTATTTAAATATATAATATTGAAGCTGCTATTTTATTTAAATTAAATTTAAGTAATAGTTAATTTTAACTAATACTGTTAGAAATATTTACAAACTAAAAATAATTTTATATTATTATTAAAAAAAAAAAAATTTATAATGAAAAAGTTTAAGTTTTATATTATAGATGTTTTTCTAATGTTAGTGAAAGTATCTTATATTAAATTATTTATTATAGACTATTTTAGAGCCTACCAAAAAATAATTAAATGTAATTTAAATTCATATAAGTTTTTTAGTCCTAATTTAAAATTTAGTTTTTACTAAATTTATTTCTCATTATGGGACAAATTCTAAAAAAATACATTTTTGAAATTACATAAAAATAAAAATAAAAAAGTTTTAAGTAATTCTTTTTATATTGGTAAAGTGGAAGTGATTAGAAATAAGAAGATTATTTATATTTTTAACTATATCGATTTTTCATTATTATTTATTATTTATTTTTACTGTAGCTTATTGAAAACTGGTATATAATTTATATAACGTATGAAAAAGTATAAGCTACTTAAACTTATCTCCAAAATATTTACAAACTTGAGGTCATTGAAATACTAAATCCTGGCGAAATTTTAGCATTTTAAGTTTCTGCACCAATATTTATAGTAAGAAATGAGATTTTAAAAATGTTAATTGATTTTTGTTTTACAGCTACGAATCAAATATAAAACTGCAATTAAATTTACAGTTTACTCCAATCAAGTTTGCAAAAAAAAAAATAGTAATCGGAGTGTTTATATAAGATATAATAAGATTAAATTTATAGGCTATTTTGGAATAATGTTAATGTAATTAAATTAATTTTATCAAAATATAGTTTTCATATATTACAATCAATATACGAATAAGTATTTAAATCAATTTTCTTGAAACTCAACTCTTCCTTATTACAAGTACAGCTAAAAAATTAAATTTTAAAGAGTCGACTTCTATAAATAAAGATGAAATTAGAATATAAAATAAAGTGAAATCAAAAATCTACAAATTTAACACAAACTAATGGTTTAATTACCATAAACGATACTATACTTTATTAAATGACTGAAAAAAAACCATTAGGAAGCTTAGTAAGATGAGCGTAATATTATAAAAGCTAAACTTTCAAAAAGTAAAA
Source organism: Capillidium rhysosporum (assembly GCA_037055185.1). Taxonomy (NCBI): domain Eukaryota; kingdom Fungi; phylum Entomophthoromycota; class Entomophthoromycetes; order Entomophthorales; family Capillidiaceae; genus Capillidium; species Capillidium rhysosporum. Next base: position 46,094 of record JAWQFY010000100.1, read on the forward strand.
ATTAATACTATTTTAATGGATGGCATATATAAGCAAAATAATAAATTTGTACTTTTCAAAAGCCCAAATTTATTTTATAAAAAAAGGTATCCTTTGTTTTAAAATAACTTATTTACTTACAGTAAATCATATAATATTTTTAACCATCATTTTAATAGTATATATAGAAATATCTGTCCATTGGTTTATATCTAAAAATTAAAAGTATCAACTATTTCTATTATATCTGTAGCTTAAATAAACAAAAATTGATAGCAAAAGGATACCTAGAATCACCACCAATAAACTAGTTTTAGTATAGGTTTGAAGGTATCTAAAATATATTTTCCATTTAAAATAAAAAAGAGGTTAATATTTATTTTTACTTTTAGCTTTTATACAGCTCAAATGTAGTGCAATCACCTGTTTTCAAGTACTTGTAGGCATGCTACTTCCAGAACTTTATGCTTGTAATGAAAAGTAAAAATAATGTTTATTACGAAATTTTGTCTCCATCTTAAAATTTTCCGCTATAACAACTAAAAGTTTTAGGAAAAATTACATAATACTTAAAATTACTGACGTAGAACTACAGAAGTTAAAAATTTTGAACTAAAGAAAGTTTACCAAGCCACAAATAAGTTAATATTTTAATGAAATTCGTTCGAACTCAGATATTGAAATTAAGCTATAGCATCAATCGTATTAACATAACGTCAACGCGTAAAATGAGCAGCCCTAAAGATAATAAAGATTTAAGTTCATCAACTTTAGAAACTTCAGAAACTAGAAATCCTGATGGTACACCACTAGCTTTACCAAGTATTCCAACTGAATCCGATACAACTACTTTTAATTTAGGTGAAAGTGTTAAATTAGATGTACTTGGCCCAGTTGTAGTTAATGAAGATGGTAGTATAAGTAGAATAAATAACTGGTCTACTTTAAGTGATATTGAAAAAGATACTTATAAGAGGCTAGTTACAAAAAGAAATAAGCAGAGGTTAGATAAATTAAAACTCAAATTAGAAGAACAATAAAGTTAGTTTAAGTGTAAGTTTTTGTGTATGCATTTATAAATATTATTGTTTTAAATGTTTACTCTTAATTTTTTTACATCTTTGAAAGCTGGGTTTCTAATTAAAGTTAAATTTAGGTTTTATAGAAATTTATATTTGAAGATGATAAATGATAAGTTTTACAATACTATAGATTAGCTTTTATTATGCACATCTTTTATTAATTAAAAATATAATTTTACATATAATATTTTTATATTACAATTTTACATTTTATTAAAGTTTCTATTAAAAATGTTAAGAATATAGACCTTATTTGTATAGTTTTTATAGTCAAACTTAATAAAAATCAAAGAGTATGTAGTATACCAAGTAGAACTTTAAAATCAAAATAACTACCACACTTTATAAAGTTCAAATATACAATATAATATATTACTACTGTAAATATAAAAGTTAAAAATAAGTAATAAATAATAAACAACTATAAAATTCTAATATAATAGTTGTATTAGCTGGTTCATTATAGTATATAGTGTTAAAAAACTCAATTATTAATAATATATGCAAATCTAATTTAATTTAGCTAGGAAGGTAAAATTATTTTAATTTGTAATTTAATTTACTAAATTTTATATTTAATTTTTCTAAATATAATTATGTTATCTTTAATTGTTATTTTTTTATAAATAGTTATACAAATAAAAATTTTAAAAGCTTTAAATTATATTCATCTTAATTAAATTCTACTTTATATTTTAAATTATAATAGCTAGCAATATATGCAATTACTAATTTTTTAGTTAATAATAAATAATATAAATTATATATCTTATTATAAAAATTTATTTGAATTAGAAATTTAATACTGGTTTAAATTTTGGATTTATATTGGGAAAAAATTAATTTTCTAAATTTCAATAAAGTTAAAGAGTTTAAATCTTAGTTACTAAATCTAAACTTAATAAATTAAAATTTAAACAATATAAAATTGTTTACATTTTAATTAATTAAATCTTATTAAAAGATTCTTTTAAAATTATAACACTTTATATATCTATAATTGTTTTAAACTACTTTAAAACTAAAAAAAAACATAAGTTTTTTTCTTATTAATATATAAATATAACTTTATATATATAAAAGTATTTAGTTAATTAAAAGCTAGTTTTTTTTTTAGTTTTGGAAAAAGTTAAATAATAAGTGATATATTTAGTAGCTATAATTAAAAGTAAAAAACTTAATAATATAGTAAAAAAAGTAATAAAAATATAAAGCTTTTAATAATATATAAATTATTTAATAAAGAAATTAATAAATAATAATATAAACTAAATAGTTGGTTTTAAAAATAGGTAAATATTTTACTTATATATAATAATATAGTAATAAGTTTATATTTATCTAAATATAAAACTGTTATTATAATATAAATCTAATTTTTATAAATTATTTTTTTAATTTATTATATATTAAGTATATAGTTTAAATAAAACCTAAAATTTTAAAAAAGTTTAATTAAATTAAATTAAAGCTAAAAAAACTATCTACTATATAAAAATTAAAAGATTAACTGCTTTTAAAAATTACTATTTTTTATATAAAAAAATATATAAATTTGATATATTTATATTATCATAATTTTTTTAATAAATATATATATTTAAATTTTCTAATAGTTAAATAATATATAATAAGTATTATTTAAATTAAAAGTATTTTATTAAAAATTTTATAATAAATTAATATATATATATTAAAATACTTTTTCAATATTTAATTTTATAGTTTATAATTATTAACCTTAAATTTTAAGCTTTAACTACTTTATTAAATTTATATAACTTATAGATTTATACTTTTTATAGCTATTTATAAGTATTTTTAAGTTAATTTTACTAGTATTTTACTTTTATACTATATAAAAAAGTAAACTTATTATAAGTTAATAAATTATATATATATTTTTCTCTTATTATATAAAGGAAATAAAGTATAATTTTGATGAATTTTTATCATTATCTTTAAATAAAGCTTAAAATATTTAAATATTTTTAAAAAAGTTAAAATCTGAGTTATATAGTTTTACTATTATATAGCAATTTTATATATTAAAATAGCTTAATGATTTTTTAAATAACATTTTTAAAAAACTTAAAATCAAACTATTTAAGTAAAAATATTTTTATAATAAAGCATTAAAAATATTAGTATTAAAATTACTTTATATATATATTAAAAGTAAAGTTTTTAGTATATTAAACATTTTTTATACTTTTAAAGTATAGCTTTAAAAAATAACTTAATTATTATTAAATTAATATAAATTATAATATACTAAATAGTTAAAATACTTAATTAATATAAAAACTTTATTTTATATTTATTATTTATTATTTATAAACTATTTTAATAAAATATAATATTATTAAAATAAAATCTTAACATTTTATTTAGCTTATAAACTATTTAATCTAATAAATATTTAAAAAAATTTTCAGTAAAGCTATATATTTGCAAAAAAATAAAAATAAAAATTTATAATTTTATTTTACTATATTTAATAAAAGTATATACTTTTTTATAATATAATATACTATAAAAAATAGCTTTAAATGTTTAAAAGTAAGTAAATGTTAGACTTATCTAGTAAAATTTAAATACTAAACTACTTAAAATTTTACTTTAAATAGCATTAATTATATTTTTAATTAAATAATTATACTATATAAATAGTATAATTTTTTAATATATATTTAATTATAATAAATTTTATAATTATTAGCTTATTTTTATACTAGTATAACTATAAAATAAGTGTAATATAAGCTATAATCTCTTATATACATTAATATTATATTAATATTTATTAAAAATTTAGCATATATTTATAATATTACAGTAATATATTTTAAAAAATATATAGTATTTTAAAAGTAATATTTATTTTTAGCTAATTTTATTAGCTTAATTTTTATAATTAAAATTAGCTACTTTTAAAAATAGCTAATTATTTATTTATAAATTAAAAAGTATATTTTAAAATAGTTAAATTTAAAAAAGCAAATTATATATTATTTAAATTAATAAATTTAAAATTTAAAAAATTGTAGTTATAATAAAATAAAATATTATACTTATTAAAATATTTTTAGTATATAAACTATTTTAGCTATTAAACTAAAATATTAAAATTAAATTCAGTAACTTAATATTTAATAATATAATTAACTATTATATTTATAAATATGATAGTTTTATTTTTTTATTTTATATTATAATAATAATTTATTTTTTACTAAATAATTTTATTAATATTTTATATTTTAATTTAAATAGCTTTACTTTTAACTTTACTAATAATTTTTTAACTATTTCTAAAACTATTTATAAGATAAAAATATTTAAAATAATTTAAAAAACTTTAAGCTAATAAAATTTATAAAAATATATATATTATAAATTTACTTTTTATTTTTTTAACATTTTGCATTTTATTTTTATTATTTTTACTACTTTATAAACATGTATAAAGTTGGCTAGTAATATAGCTTTATAAATAAATATATAGCTATTTAATAAGAGATACATATTTACTTTCTTTTATAATTATTCTGCTATTACATTTTTTTATTTTTAAAGCTTTATTTTAAAAGTCTTTCATTCTTAATTACCATTATTTAGTTTACTTATTTAAAAAGAAATTAGGTTATAATATCTATTTTGTTTAGCCTTTTAAAAAAATTACACTAAAATATAAGATATATATTTCTAATATTTTTTGAATTTTTTATAAAAATAGTGCTTAGGCTATTAGTTTTTGAAAATAAAAATTTCAAAAAGCAAGTATATAAAAAGTTGTTTACCTTTATAAAAGTTATTTATGAATTTACTTTATCCTTTATTCAAAAATCACTGTGTTAAATTGGAAAAAAGATTCTATGTTATGGAAGGAAAAGATGCATTTTTATATTAATAATAAGGATGAATACTTTGAATATGTTTAAAATAAATTTCATTTTTATAGCTTAATAAGTGATTTAATAGATAAAACACAATCTATTTTTGAGATTTTTTAAAATAGATTATATTTTAATTTTTCATTCTCATTAGTTAGTGTCTACAAAAACAACTAATAAAAATTAATTCAACAATAGCTACATAAAAAACAAAACTTATTTTTAATCAAAGTTCAACTCGTATAGTTTTGAGAAGAAATTAAAGTTAAACTTCAGTTAATAATAGATGTAGGGAACGGTCAAAAGGTGGAATTCCGGACCGATTTGGGGGAGGAAGTAGGTAAATTTAATGTGGTTTCTAAGAGTAATTCATAAACTTAAGCGAAGGCAGCGTTAGGTTCGTCGACAGGTAGTTTCTTGGTGAAGGCGGTGGAACATCTGGCCATAGTGGTGGAAGCACGGGCTACCGGATTGGTGAAGTAGAAGTCAGCGATAGGGTTGGTGAGGGCACCAGATCCCTTCTGAGAGGCAGAGATCGGTTTTAGGCCGAGGAGGGGGTCTAGTCCGCTTACTTCTAGTTCCTCGTAGCAAACCAGAGTGGGAGAAACGTCGCTCATACGTTCGCGGAGAGAAGCTAAGTCGTCATAAGGTAACGTTTTACCGGCAACCTCGGAAAGCGCTCGTACAATCTTCCAATCTTCGCGAGCAGCACCGGGTGCAGTTACTGCTGCCCTAGTCAGCTGCGCTCTACCCTCAGTGTTAACATAAGTAGCGTTTTTTTCGGTGTAGGCGGCGCTGGGTAAAATCACGTCGGCAAACTGAGCACCGGTATCACCGTGGTGACCTTGGTAGATTACGAAACTGTCTTTGGGAACGTCTTTAACGTCGATATCATCTGCGTTTAACAAGTAAATTAAAGAAGGGTTGGAAGTGGAGGCTTGGTTAGGTACGAACCCAATATCTAAGGCAGCGGTGCGTGAGGCGGCACGCTGTAATAAATTGTACCCGTTCCAACCGTCTTGAATCAGATTTTTCTGGAACTTTTCGATCAATTTGGAAAGGTCAGAAAAGATCGCATCAGCGTTGTAATGTTCAGTGACACCAGAACCGACAATGATCATCGGCTTCTTAGCAGCAGCCAATCGTTTAGCAAATTCAGATTTACCGGAAACAATATCAGCAATTACGGAAGCATCCTCACCGAGGTGATCGTAATCACATGTTAAAGTAGCAGGCTGTCCAATGAGAGCAACATCAGTCATGTTGTGTAAGTAGGTTTTACGGAGGCGGGCGTTGATGATTGGTGCTTCATGACGGGGGTTAGTACCGATCAACAGAACTAGATCGGATTCTTCAATTCCAGCAATAGATGAGTTGAATAGATAGTTAGAGCGAAGGTCGACTCCGTGAGCAGGAACCTCTTGACCTTTAGGACCCTCGAAGCAGAGATTATCCGATCCGAATGAGTTAAGTAGATCTTTAACAGCAACTAAGCTTTCAGCGTCAGCAAACTGACCTGCAATAGCTTTGATACTCTTACCATCTACCTTATTGAACTCGGAAGCAATACGGTGTAAAGCGTCAGGCCAGGAAGCTGGTACGAATTTAGAGCCATCACGGATTAAAGGTATAGTGAGACGTTGGCGTTTAAGACCATCGTAAGCAAATCGAGTTTTGTCGGAAATCCATTCTTCATTAATATCTTCGTTAAGGCGAGGAAGGATGCGCATAACCTCAAGGCCACGAGAGTCTACTCTGATATTGCTACCAACAGCATCCATAATGTCAATACTTTCGGTCTTCTTCAACTCCCAGGGACGAGCAGTCATAGCATAAGGCTTAGAGGTGAGGGCACCTACAGGGCAAAGGTCAATTATGTTACCGGACATTTCGGAATCCAAAGTCTTTTCGATGTAGGTACCAATTTGCATGTCATTACCACGTCCAGAAGTACCAAGTTCAGGTATACCTGCGATTTCGTTGGCAAAACGTACACATCTAGTACAGTGGATACAACGAGTCATTATAGTTTTAACTAAAGGACCAAAGTTCTTGTTTTCGACAGCACGCTTACCGGTTGGTTCAAAGAAACGGGATCTGTCAGAACCGTAACGTACGGATTGATCCTGTAAATCACATTCACCACCTTGATCACAAACGGGACAATCTAAGGGATGGTTTGCTAGCAAAAACTCCATAACTCCTTCACGTGCTTTCTTCACTAAAGGAGTGTCGGTATGTACTTTCATACCAGGCATGATAGGGAAGGCACATGAGGCAACCGGTTTGGGTGATTTTTCTAATTCTACCAAACACATACGACAGTTACCAGCTACGCCTAAACGTTCATGGTAGCAGAAACGTGGAATATCTACACCAGCTTTCTCACAAGCTTGTATAAGGGCTGAACCTTGCTCTACTTTAACTGAATTACCGTTTACAAAAATTTCTATCTCGGCTCTATTTATTGTGGTACTGTTGAAATTTCTAATTCCTATCATAAAACTTAATCGATCAAAAATTTAAGAAATCAATACCTTTGGAACTAGCTTGAACAACTTGCTTCCTAAGTTGCTTATTTAAAATTTGAAGCATCCTAATGCAATTTTAAAAATTTTAAATCAGCTAAATGTATTATTAAGTATAAAGTTACTTTATACGACCTTATTTAAAATAATATATCGGTTTAAAGATTTGCTGATATTGAATAGTTGATGTTGAATTTACCTTACTCAAGGAACTCGACTTTTTGGCTTGAATCAGTTTCTGATTTTGAAGATAGGATCTCTAAAAATCTTTAATCAAGATATTAGAACTGATTTCACCTTGATCTAAACCAATTAAACGATTGTATTGTCTCATAATTTGATATAAAATCAACCGAAATTAGATTACGTTTTAATCTCGGTTGTCCCTTAATAGAAACTAAGATGGTTTTTTTTTGGAACTTAGATGCTATACAACAGTTGGAAATTCGATTCAACACTTATAAAAAAGATATAGTTAAGAGGGTTAGTTAAGAATTAACTTATATTGTTGGTATGGAACTGACATTTCCTATCTTAATTATCTATCCTTACTTTCTTACTCAAATTTAACAGTATCTAAGAGTCTTTATTAACTTATTCTTAAACTATATTAACAGTTATATGCTGCTATACATTCAATTATAAAAAGGTTAATCTTATAAAGATATTGTTGATAATATATAGTGAATTACTAAAATAAGTTAATTTAATTATATTTTTTATAATTTCAGCCAATTTTTTAAATTACTTTCTATATATAATTAACTTTATCTAGTAAAATATATTAAAATTTAAACAGATAAGTACAAATTAAAATATATTTGGCTTAATATAAATTTGAATGCAAATTTTATACTTTTATAAATTAATTATATAAATAAAACTTTTTATTAGTTTTCTAGCTTATATTTATATATATTAAGTAAAAATTAAAATATAATACTCTTTTATTAAATTAAAATGCTAATTTTAAATATATATATATATATTAAATTAGTAATTATTTTTTTAATAAAAAATTTATTATTTAAAAAATATCTTTCAAATTCTATTTTAATATATATAAGTATTAATATTTAAATTTACAAATTACAAATATATTATTAAATTTATAATATTTATAATATTTATAAAATTATTATCTTATATCTTACTATATAAAATTGTTAGTAGCAGGTATTTTAAGCTAATTAATATTACTAATATTAATATTATATTAGGTATAAGCTATTATATTTTCTAAATTGGAATTTTTTTCTAGTTTTATTTAATATTATATTTATAATTTATAATATATATATATTAATTATATATTAAAAATTAAAAAAAACATTTTTTAAAAATCATTTATATATACTAGCTTATTTAAAAATAAAAATATAATAATAAATTTATTTTTTAAATAGCTTAGTTATTATTTTCATTTATTAAGATAGTTTAGTTTTACTTAATACTTTTATACTAATTTTAAATTTTATATTAAGTTAAATAAATATTTAACTACTTTTAAAAATAACTAATTTTAATTTCAAAAATAAAATAAAAATTAAATTAAAAAAAATAATTAAAAAAATAGATATATTTGCTTTTTAAATATTAAAATACTAATAATATTTATTGTTAACTAAGGCTATTTCCCTACCTATTTGTAGTATTTGGAATTAGTCTAAATATTGGATTTAACTAGATAGTTATTTTTATTCTCTAGTAAGCTATTAGATATATTGTTTTATACCTTATTAACTTTTTCATAGGTTTTACAGCAAATTGGTTTTATTTTTCTATATTCTAATTTTAACTATTCAAACTTTCTTTTGCATATATAGTAAGTTTTCACAACTTTTTATTTTTTTAGTAGTATTTTTAACAACTTTTTATTAGCTAATTCTTTTAATAAATCTTCTAAAATTCTATTAGATTTTGACTACTCTAATATTTTTTTCTCTAAGTTTTTCCAAATATTTTTTGTCAACTTTTTAATAAAGTTTTCTTTTCAACCCAAAAATCAAAAAATATAATAAAATGAAAAAAAATTAATTAGAAAAATAATACAAAACCCTTCTTTTTTTTAAATTTTTGAATAATTTCATTTTTATATATTTTTTATCTTAATTATTTCCTTTATTTTTAATTATACTCCTCTTTAATTCTTTTTTAATTATTTTTACTATTGATTTTTATTTATTATAAAAAATAATTTCAAATAATAATATTCTTTTTATAAAAATTATCTTTTCTTTTTACTACCAATCTGTTATTATCATATTATAATAATAAAACTTGCACTTCTTTTTTATTGATGTGTTTTTTATTTAGCTTTTATTTTTTATTCTTAGTGCTCTCTTTTTCTATCTAGCTTTCTTAACCTTCTACACTTTTACTAATCCTACCTCTTCCACACTTTCTACTACTTTCTCTATTTTTTCTACTTTTATAATTTAGATTTATGCTTACTGGCCTAATAAATAATCTATTTACTAATAGCTTATATAGAAGCATTAGTTTTAATCCCCTTTTTTTTCTCTAATATTACTTTTAATTACTATAAGTGCTACTCTATTAGGTTGTTATAATAGTGGTTTGCTATTATAAGGATTGCTAGCATTGCTTACTAGAATTCTTAACTATTTTCCAACTATAATTAGGTGTATTTCTAGCTAAAATGATCTCTAATGTTGCAATTATAGCATTTAGATTATTTTATTTCTTTTATTAATAGAATAAGCTATTAAATTGCCTCCTATATAAAGTCTTCTCTAATATTTGCAATGCTAGGCATAATAGTAGCTACTATAGCTATAAGTTATTTTTCTTAGTAGTAAACTTAGCTTTGCAGACAGTAGCAACTTTTAAATACTATATATTTATTTTGTTATAGTTAATATAATTTATAGCTGCTATCCAGTTTCTATAACTGATTGAAATCCACTATTTTGCTTATAGTTTCTTCTAACAACTTGCAGTATACTACTTTTACTAAGCACTTTTCTTTCAATGCCAACTTTAATAAATTAGTAAATATTTTAATTATAAAAAGTGCTCAAATTTATTCTTTAGTTTTAAATGTCTAATTACTAAACCTAATCAAATATATAGCCAGTTTTTTGTTATTACTCTGCTATATATAGTTGAATCTTTTAGTAGTGTTTGTAATTGTTTTAATATATATAAAGATTTTTATAAACTTTAGTTTTATTATTTTCCATATTTTATATTTTACTAAATAATACTATTGCTATAGCTACAGTTCTAAATATATAGAAAAGTTTGTTTTATTTTATCTTTATTCTACTTAAAAACTATTATCTGCTCCTTATATATAGCTAGAAAATATTCTGTAATCTAGGCATATTTATCAAACTTCATTAACTTTAATAAGCTTTAGTATTTTAGTATTTTTTATTTATCTAGCATTTATACTAAATAGGCAATTAGCTACTTTTGAAAATAGCCAATTTTAATTTTAAAAATATAATAAAAAAGGAAATACTTGATGAAAAAGTATGAAAATTAAAATATAACTTACTTATAATATATTTAATTAAGTTTATAAATTATTTAACTTTTAGTTTTATATACTAAAAGTTATTTAAATTTTAAATTTTTTAAAAGGTGTACAGTACTTTTGAAAGTACTGCACTCTATTAAAAAATTAAAAGCAGTACACATTTAAATATAAATAAAAAATTAAAAACAAAATTTATTTTTATAAAAATTTTATATAATAGAGTATATACAATGAATTTTAATATATAAAATTTTTAAAAAATTCTAGTTTTAAAATCTAGTAATATTAAATTTTATTGTATAAATTGTAATAAGTAAAAATTATAAAAATTTATACTTATTTTTTTTCCACATCTTATAAAATAAGATATAATGAACTAAACAATAAGAAATTTAAAATATAGTTTTTATACAATTTTTAAAATATTTTGTTAAATTTTTAAAACAATTGAATTTAAATTGCTTTTAAAATTAACAAAAGCAATGTGATTAAAAGTTATATACATTTATATATATAACCTTTATTCACATTTATATAAGAATAACTTAATATATTTATAATTAACTATATTAAGCTATATATATATTCAAATTTTTTAAGTTATAAGGATTTTGAATATATATAAAAATTAGAAAAGAATAAATTAAAAATTCTCAAAATTAAGGGTTAGAAATGTATAGTATTAATAAAATAATGTTATTCATTATTAATACTATATATATATATGAATATATATTTATATATAAATATATAAAATTTATACATATTTGAAATTCTTAATATTTAAGAATTCAGAATATAATAAAAAAATTAAACTTTTTATTTTAAAATTTTTGTAATTAAATGTTAAAAAGGTTTAATTTAGTTAAAATCAAAT